>JADDOH010006332.1:0-58450 GCA_016648135.1 Agrypnia vestita
TACCTACTAGATATTCATAATAGATAAGTAACTCTGGCTGTTTTCTGCAGAATTCATATTTGATATAATATGATCAGACAGATGAAAAAACATCCATAAATAAATTTCTAAATATCTACATTTAAATCCAACGTCGAATTACAAAAAATCAGTTGACAATCATTGACGCAATCAGATACAAATCTCAAATAACCATTAGTGTGTCACCAGTTAAAATACCACAACTTTAGTTCTTGGTTGGGTGTCCTAATAATCTTTTCAAAGTAATATTTAAAAAAAATGGTATAACAAATGAGAATACCACCAAACAATATCTTAGAAATAAAACGTGTGAATTAAATGTTATAATCGTGATATGACGTAATTTAAATAATCTTCCTACTTGTATGCTCGAGCAAATAAGGCAGCGGTGAAACAGAAAAATCTGTTTCATGTATCTCGTGCAAAATGAGTCTGTACGCGAGAGCACTTCCAGTTCCAGTTCCAGACGCAGGGCGGCCCGTCTTCCCTTATCTGCGGCGGGGACGCTGGATGCTGTATCCGGAGATTACGCCGCACAGGACACGGCACACAGCCGCGCTCAGCCCCCGGGCCGATAGGGGATGACAACCCTCGCCGCGAATTAAATGCGAAACCTTTGCGAATTATTTCAACATGTTTTGGGCATTAATTTAGATCAATTATTACACAAGTCTCGTAGAAACGTAACTATTTATATGAGAAACATAAATGGAAGCCTTCCTATAGGTGTCCCAGGGCTTGCGACTTGCTTATATATATATTTAATATACGATATATATTATTATATATATATATAAATATATATATATATATATATGTTACATTATTATATTATGACTTTCTAAGCATGTCATTTTGCTTATCACTCTATATTATTACTTTTTTATTTATTTTTTATTATAAGTATTTGATTTCAAATTTATGTCATTATTATTTTTACGTGTTATTATTTTTTTCTTTAAACTATCCATTATACAAATATACACTTTACTTATTTGTTTGTAAAAGCCCTGTATGGCGTTAATAAATAAATAAAAAAAAAATCTGAAAACCTTTCGTTCATTTGAATGGACTGTCTAGAGTGGCTAGAGACATCTGTAGTCTTTTCTCACGAACTAGCTGCCTCTATATTTTATATTATGGCTTATGATGATGTGATATCTGCGCATAGTTGATTCCAAGCCGACTTCGTACTTTGAATGAGGAATTGAAGAATTCAATATTATGAATAGGGGTTGGAAGGCCATGCTTAGACAGAAAGTTGATTTTAGATTTCAGGTACTGAAATGGGTGAGGGGAGTGAGGATTGAAAGGGATGCAGGGAGAGAAGTCGGGGCCTTTCAAATAAGGTGGATGTGATGATAGAGCGATGAATATGTTATGATTGCAAGGAATCGAGAATATGTTATGATTGCAAGGAATCGAGAATATGTTATGATTGCAAGGAATCGAGAATATGTTATGATTGCAAGGAATCGAGAATATGTTATGATTGCAAGGAATCGAGAATATGTTATGATTGCAAGGAATCGAGAATAACAATAAAAATCATAAAACTTGAACATCTCGGATACCTATGTGATGAGACATGTAGAAAAAAGAACCTACCTATGAGATATTTTAACTCATAAAATGCAGAGAAATATCGTCGGCGGGTATAAATCGGGCTTTGGAAGGAGGTGAATATCTTCTTGTTCTTCTTTTTTTTTCTTTTAGTAGATCTGTTGATTTGTGGAACAGAAAACTACGCCTACTGGGATAGCAAGGTCCAGCCACTCCTCCATCTTTTCAGCGGTCTTTCCGGAGGGCGACATCCAGAGGGGATTTCATTCGCTGCTATATGCACGAGTCTGTTACTGTCTATTTTGGCTACGCGATCTCGCCAGAATCTTCTTCTGGATCAACTCCATCGCGCTATGTCCTCTATTTCGCAGGTTTCATGGAGGCTATTCACGAAGACTATCGTGGCTGAAAAATCTGAGACAGTTGTTTGGCCGTCTACTGCGGAGCTGTTCCTGGCCGCAGTAAACAAAGTTCTCGTAGACAACGTGATAACCAACGTCCGTTGAACGAATAGGGCACTAATAGAAGAAGAAGAGTGAGAAAAAAGAGTGATAAAACATACTCCAATGGAGAAGATTGCGGAAAGATGAGATGTGACAGAATTTTCAGAAGTTGAAGTTGAATCGGATGTCGTATATCGTCTAGTCAGCACATTTGATAGAAAAATTAGAAGGAATGTTGCCCCTAGCCATTTATAACATATTCGGCCGTATTCCAAAAATAGCTATATTTGGATCTAAGATTATTATCCCAACACTTAATAGACGAGAATAAAATAAATAAATAAACGATGACAATTTTGACATAATTTTACAACAGGACGCTGTGGGAGAAGAAATGAATACGTGAATACGAAATTATCTTCTTAAATAAGCCTTAAATACAGCATAAGTACTTATTTCATTTAAGTCGAAACACAAGAACTGCGAGGTTAGGTTTGCGATACGTACTTCGGTAGGTACATTATAAGTCTAAGTAGTTCTTTAATTCGGGTATGCTACTAGAACGAAACATGTCTGCGAGTTCCAAAAATTTGTTTCCAAGGCGATACACGCGTGTTGCGATAGCCGGAGTCGTCCGGCGGTACCTGCCCCGAAATTTCCGCGAAAACCGCGGTCGGGAAAAGCGGCGCTCGCGGGCCGCGCGCCCGCCCCGCTCCGCTCGATACGCCCCCCGCCCCGGCGCCGCCGGCCCCCCACGGCCCCGGGGCGACCCTCGGCGTAGTCTACCGCCGAGAGCCGCCCCAGCCGCGGGCCCAGCCGCTCTTCCCGCGCTTTTCGCAGCCGACGCCATCTTGGGCGAGCTCCGCGCGCGCGCCGCGACGGCCGAGCCCGGCTCGGGCCTCCGGGTTTGTTTTCCGCACGCGCTTGCGAGCCGAGTTGCACCATGTCCTCTCACATTTCAGCGGCCGGTTTCAGGGATGTTGTGCCGTGCGTCGAACTGTCGCCAGCTGTGTTTGTGTGACGCGGAGAAACGTGGTCGAATTTTCATTTATAAGATCGGTCAGAGATATACGTCCCGACTTAATATACACCTTTACATGCGTGGTATAAAATACGTATCATATTATCGTGTGTCCACTTGTTAGCGTGTTTATAATCGGGTACAGCGAAGAATAATGCCATTTTTTTAAGTACATATAAGTATTGCTAAATTGTGATTTTCAAAATATTAAGTTACTTGTGAGGCGATATTGCGCGATGTTTTCTCATATTTCAACAAGCAGTTTGAGGGATATTGTGCCGTGTATTTCACACCCTATATAGGCGTTCATGTAGATGCAAAAAATTGTTAAAATTTTAATAAAATTGTGATATTTGTCTAAGAAATTTACGTTCGGAATATATGGAATATCTTGCCGCGTATGGAATTATTAGCAATGCTTTCTTTTTAAGAACAATTAGCAGTAATTTAAATATTTTCATTTATAAGTTTTTTCACGTCGGTATGTCTCGACTTTATAGACACGTAAACACGCGTAGCATAAGAGATTTCGCGCCGTGTAGACTTATTAACGTGATTATTTTCGGCGTACGTTTATGAAGCGAGTTTCCATGATGTTTTCTCAATTTCAGCCAGCGGTTTGAGGGATATTGTGCCGTGTGTACATCATTTCCTAAAGATACGTTCGTGTACAGGCAAAAGATTGTCAAAATTTTAGTAAAATTGTGGTTTTTACCGACTTTACGGACAATTTTACACGCTAACGTGCCGTGTTTCGTCATATTATCAGGACCATCATCAGTGTTCGCATAAAGCGAAGAAATTTTAATGAATTAAGATAAATTATAGAAGTCTCACAGAGACGAAGCTATGAATAAGAGAAAGGTGTGCGGAAATCTTTTTATACAATGGCTTCCGCATACCTTTCTCATATTCGTAGCTTCGTCTCTTTGATCAATCTCCCCTCTGGGAAAAAGGTTCAGTAACTGTGTTAGATCATACCTACATATAAAAATATGGTTAAATTAGTATGAGTTTGAAAATTGTATATGCAAGAATTATAGAATTTTGCGGACAATCCCTTAAAAAGTAATTTAAGAGATATTGCTCCACGTATTATGTTCATGATAGGGGTTCATATAAAGCGTGTAATTTGACAAAATTTTCAATTATAAGAATAGTAAAAAATGTGGTTTTTCGCGTTATGGAAAACAGAAATTTCGACGATCCCTACGTATACCGTCGAATCCGCAAACATTCTTTTCCGTTTTACAAAGTTGAAAGAAAATTAAATTTTCGTGTCAAACAAAGTATTTACTAAAGGAAAAATAAATCATTTTTTAATATTATCCGAAAATATAGAGTAAATCGGACGGTTTAAAATTGTAAAACTAAAATAGATTGTTAGCAGATTCCGTCGATTTATGCGAATCGTATAATTTTTCTATCAATGCGTACATTAAGCGATTTTGTTTTATGTATCATCGTATTGGCATTTTTATTGGGTTTTTTTATGTTTGTTTTCGGCACGCGCTTGTGAGGCGACTTGCACGATGATTTCTCACATTTCAGAAGGCAGTTTGAGGGATATTGTTGTCGTGTATCGAACTTTTACCTATCGTCGGTGCGTAAAGCGAAGAAATGTTATCGAATTTTCATTTATAAGATTGGTCACATTAATGGACAATTTTACATGTGTATAGTCTATCGTGTATCGACTTATAATCAAGTCAATAATAATCAAGGTTCGTGAAAAGCGAAGAAACGAGTCCAAGTTTTCAAATATTGTGACTTTTCAAAATGTATTTTTTACATGATGTGTATTTTTTGGGATATTGTTTTTTATTATAAAAAGAAAGCACTTTGTATAAAGCAACTATTTATTGAATAATTAACATATTTCGGGACAGATGGTCCCTTCATCAGGATACAACGTATGTTTAAAATTTTAAATGGAAGTGTGGACATTAACAAAAAAATTCAATCATTTCCAGCTGCGAAAATCTATGTATACTGACTAGTTCATGAAAAAGACTACAGTAGTCTTTGGCATAGTCCATTTAATTAAACAGTGAGGCTTCTATAATTTATCTTAATTAAAAATATGTACACTAGAAAAAGTGTTGATAGCAATTTAAATATTTAAATAACCAAAGCCATTTTGAAAATTAAAATTTATTTTTCGTTTTTAACATTAGTTTCTAATTAATTATTTAATTCCCTTATATTTTTTATGTTTGTTATTTTTAATATCCATTTTTAAGTTAAGTAGACGTTGTATCGCATTTGCCCCGAACATGTTGATTTATCAATAAATAAATATGCAGTGTTTTATTTTTAATAATAATAATAATATTGGTACCAGGAAGTAATCTTGCTGTTATTGAAGAAGGATATTTTTCCGTTTATTCAGAGTCATCTAAATAATTTTTGAATCCTTATCTTATAATCCTTGTAAATCTTATAATCCGCCTTAGTGAATTCGTCGCCTTTCAAACATAACAACTTAGTTAGGCTTTACAGCGATTTTATAGATACATAATTTAACTTTATTTTAAGTTATATTACGCCATATATTATGTCCTTCATTAGGGTTCGCCTAAAACGTATAAATTAGACAAATCTACAATGTAAAATAATTTTAAAATGTTGTGGCAATTTAACGGTGTATTGTTTTACGTTTTGGGTTATGTTATCGCGCGTTCAATACACGATTAAAGGGAGTAATTCGAAAAAAATTTTTTTTAGGAATCGTAAATTTGTGGCTTTCGAAATGTCTGAACAAAGTTAATCTCGCAGTCATAATTAATGATGGTATTTTAACCAGCGATACACTAACAGTTATTTGAGATTTGTATCTGATTGGATATATGATTGACAACTAATTTTTCGCAATTCGACGGACAACCATAGGCATCATATAACATTTATGTCTTAATTATCAATCATCAGTATAATCAGATACAAATCCCAAATAACTGTACCGAAAATAACCGATTAAAACAACGGTTTGACCATCACCATAATGCTATTTATGTTTATTTTCGTGTTGTTCTTGTGAAGCGAGTTTTTAGGATATCGTAATATTTCAGTAAATTTTTTTTGTTATCTGAAAGAAATTGTGTCGTGTATTCATATTTTATTGTGTCCTTTATAAGATCGTTATTTTTAAACCTCACGACAATACAGTCAATTTATTTAGTTATTTAATCTTATAGAAATGCAAAACTGCAGCTTTTTTAATGAAATTATTTAACGCCAGTAATATAAGTGATAACGTGCCGTGCATCGACAGAAGTATAAGTAGTAAGCGTATCAGAAGTAAATAAAAATAAAATTGTAATCTTCGTAGGATTTTTCCTCGCGACTTGCGACCAATTCAATTCAATTCAATTCAATTGAATAATATTTAGGGAATAAATAATACAAAATTTTAACTCATAATAATTGTGAATTGTGTTTTTATCACTTTAAAATCAATTTATACGCGTGGTCGAAAAGATATTTTGTTGTTTATCGACGTGACTAATATCGGGGCTCACTTACATCGAATTATTGAACCAAACTTTCACGAACGACGATAACGAGAAAAAATTGATTGAAAATATTGAAAATTGAAAAGATTGATTGTCTTTGTGCAGTGTATTCTTTGATCTTTTGGGATATCTTACCGAGCCCGTCATCTTAATTTAAGAGAATAAATCGAACAAAAATATTTGTAAGAATTGTAATATTGTCGATTTTCAAACATTGACAATTAAGTACATAAATATTTTTCAAACATCATTTAAACAAAAAACAAAACCATTCTATATATCATGATGATATCATCATCAACACATGGCTCTACAACCCCTGGTGGGTGGGTCTTGGCCTCCTCAAGGGTCTTCCTCCACTCATCTCGGCTTAGTGCCAGCTCTCTCCAGTTCAGAAGCTCCAAGGCAGATATATCTTTGAGGACGTTGTCGCTCCATCTTAATTTTGGCCTTCCTAAGCTCCTTCGCCCTATCGGCCTTGAGTTCAGCAGGGACTTTGGTACTTGATGCTCGGTCATTATTTCCGCATGACCCAAGTACCGAAGTCTTCCCAGTTTTATAAATTTTGTGACGTTTAGCTCCTTAAACAGAGTGTAGAGCTCACTGTTGTAACGTCTCCGCAAAAGTCCATTTTCTATAACCGGTCCGAAGATACGCCTCAAAATGTTCCTTTCAAAAACGTCCAGTGCTCGCTCGTTCCTCTTAGTACCCACGTCTCAGCTGCGTACGTGAGCACTGGCATAATAAGCGTTTTGTACACTAATATTCTGGACGGCAGTCTGAATTTTATCTGCTTTTGTAAGCGGAAATAACAGCGATTTGCCCTCACTATGCGCTTCTGGATCTCCTATTTTTAATTTATTTCATTTCTTTCTTCGCAACTTAACTTAACGGACAATTTTAATATTATTTAAGGAATTTCGTACCGCTATATCAATGCCTTAGCACACGTGTCATCGAAGTTCATGTAAAGCGAATAAATATGATAAAATTTTAATTAATAAAAAATTAAAAACCGTAATTGTAAATTGAAAATCTAAGGCTACAGGAGGCAAATGAAATCACTGGAAATTGATACATTAATAGGGCTCGAACTACCAACCGTTGGATAGGCGAGAGTTATAACCACTACACCGATAAGCTGCTCAATTTATATTGATGTAAAAACCTTGCATTAATTTTTTTCAGTGGAATTAAGAGGATATGAAAACAATATATATAAAAATCCAAATCTAGATTAAAAAAGCTAGCAGTAATTATAAAAAAAAATTGCAATGCGGTATGCATAATATATTTTTAATAATAAATTCATATATATTAAAATTCTTAGCTTCACCTTTTTGAAGTCATCATCTTTTGGTGCATTAAGGCTAAATTTTTTATTGTAACGGAAGTTATCGCATTGTAGCGGAAATGCTTGTAGTAGGAAGGAGCATGCAGCGGGAATGCGAGACCATAAACGCGCGCACCCATTGAATTGTCAAAAATTTATTAACTTAAAATAAGTGTTCCAATAATATGAATAATGTATATTCGGCCATCTTGAATCGAGTACCAATCATAAAGATGCACAATTTAAAAGCAGATGAATGATTGGTATTGAATTGAAAATAGAACTGTTTAATGGATTACGATTTTTGTCGATGTTTTTGCAAAGGCGACGTAATTGTCGGATATTAGTTTTTAAAAGAAAAAAAAGTAACCCATAAAAACCAAGTTTTTACTATACTCTCTTTCTTTGTAAAATATAACAACAATTAAAAACGAATTAAAACATATAACATAACTCTAAACTTACAGTAATTTAATATATTTCTAAAATGTCAGATGTTTTGAGTTTTGATAAGGCACTTTATACTTTGAAGTTTAAATTCTAAAAACATTTGTCAGTCAATTTAGATTTTCGACATTCGTACCTATTATGCATACCGACGGAGTAATTCAAATTTAGAAAATATTCCGTTACGTTATCGGGCCGCCGTAATCAAACTTTGCTAATGACTCCAATTTGAAAAAAACCGATAAAATTTCTAAAAATCCGAAATTATACTATAATTATTAATTTTTTTTAACGAAAATTTGATAAATATTTTTGATCGTCGCCACGAGTCTATTTGCCAAGTTTCAACTCGATTGGATCACGGGAAAAAGGTCAAAAATCGATCCAAAGTTTTTGTTGACGGCAAGCATGCAGACGCCACGAGTTAATAATATAAAGGGAGTAAAAACACATTCATTCATTCGACATTCAATGCGGCTGTCAAAGATGTATAATTTCAAAACTTTTGAATACGAATATTTGAAACGAAACCAAAAATTGATAAAACATGTAAGTGAGTAGACACTTTTTTGAAAATGCCTACATTTTTTAATTTGTCGCACCATACGTTATGATACGGCGACAATAAATGTCTTCGAATCGTCTTGAGACGTCGATTCGAAGACATTTATCTACTATTTTTGCTATCACGAACCAATAGTTACATTGGTATCATTTTAAAAAACAGATATTAATAATTTAACTATAATTAAATATTAGTTACACTAATATATAAAGAGGTAAAGTTTGTTAGTTTGGATGTAGGAGGTAATCTCCGAAAATACTCATCTAGTTTCAAAAATTCTTTCACCAATATTTAGAATGAGATTTTTGGATGGACATAGGCAATATAAAAAAAATTAATGCTGTCATAGAGGATTACCTACTAATTTATAATGAACTGAATTCGAAATTTTATAGGGAACATAGCTTATAAATTTATATGAAACCTGATTTTGGAATGGACAGATACATAATATATAATATACATAATAATAAAGAATTTTGTAGATTTTAATATATTTACATTTTAAATTAGTTATCCTCGATGACCGCATCCAAAAAATTTTAATGTTTTTTTCGATATTGCTCGCTTTGCTTTTATACTCCACATACATATTATCCCATTAAAATAAAAGGGCTTTTCGTGGTGATCTATTTTACCTATTTTAAACATGGTCGAGCGATGGGTTTTTTACGAACGCTGCCTTAACATTAAGAGATATTTAAATAATTTCTATAGAGAAGTTGTAGAACACAAAAAGTTATATAAAAAAAACCACGACCATATATATCTGTATGTTAAGGTTAATTTCATACATAATTGTGAACTTTGTCTTCGTAACTTTTAACAACAAAGCAGACTTCGAACCTCACACAATAATTTAGAATGTGGAACACAACATAATAAAAAGGAATATATCGTAACGTGTACCCAATTTTTACTCAAATATCATCGACGAAAGCAAAAATGTTAAAAAACAAAAATATCATAATATAAGAAAAATGAAATTATTTTGCTATTATCTTTTGTTGATTCATAAACAGATGCAGCTTAATAAAATAAAACCTATTAATTTTTTGACACCAATTTTGATAATAAGAAGGTGGAAGCGAGGTTAATGCAAACATTTGATGACACCAGAATATGGCGAATATACCTCAGCATATTCATATATTCGTATATAGCCTAGATTTCATATTAAATAAAATAATCACTAAACGTTTTAATGAATAAAATACTGAAGAAATATTTTAAATCTATTTTCAAAATTTGACAATATTTCTTTCAACTCGGAGGGAATATTCATCACGGTGTCTAAGTGCTTGCAATACTGTAGTAAGTGATAATATAGCACATAATAATATGGTAATTAAATCAGCTGTCACGTCTTGATTACCAATCGATTACTATTACGAAAAACTACATTCAAAATGAAGACTACAATACGCGCACGTTCACTACTGTGAAGACTACAAAGTGTGTGCTACATTTATAGTTGGTACCGAAACATTACACACTTCATCTACTTCAAGAAGCTACACGAAGTGAAGGTACTACAAAATGGTATCTACCGCAATAACCTATAAGAAGTGCTTCTTGAAAAATGTGCCACTACAAAATTTTGAAATCCACGAGGGAGGAGGGGCGTTGTTTCAGTTTCCAAGCATTTCTTCATTCGGTCCCAAAATTTTCTAAACCCTTAAGGGGGTTGTTTCAATATACAAACATTTCCTCATTAAGCTGCATCAACTTCCCAAGAAATAAGATCTGACGGGGGGCAGGATTTCCAAAGGTTCGTTTTAGCTACACGTACTTTTCAAAACATACAAACCAGCCAAAAACGTTCACGAAATTGAAGTGTAGTTTGAAATACGACATAATTTGAAGTATACAATCTGAAGTGTGTACTTTGACGTATAAAATTTGTAGTTTGCAATTCGAAGTGTACGATATGAAGTGTGAATTTTTTTTTAAATAGAGATGCGAACATGAAATACGTCACATCAATATTCTTACTATTTTCAAACTAAGCTAAATGCTTGTGCTATGAAAACAGGACTTACTTGCTAGTCTGGAGTGAGGTTCGAACCCGCGACCTTTGGATCACGAGGCGAGTGTCCTAACCACAAGACCAACAAGCTAATCTTTATTATTATTATTAATTTTAAGTCTGTAGTTTGTAGTGTGCAGTACACTTACAAACGTGTGAAGTGAGCGCTTCACTATAATGTAGTACTACATTAGTACAGAGCGGACCCATCACTACAATTACCCCATGGGCATGATCTAGAGCAGTGATGGTGAACCTATGACCCACGCGTTCTTCCTCTCGCTAGGTAGCATAATGGTAGGAAGCAATGTATGCAAGTGTAATATAATTTAAAATTAAATTAAAAAGATCAAAAATAAAACAACATTTTTTATCCTCTGCGATGGCTAATGAAATGACAAACACAGAAAAGCCAAAAGCTTCCTTATCCGGGATCATCCAATTGGGGAGACCCGTCAAATCCCCTTTAAAAATATTATTTCCCTCGGTTCTTCCCTTATCTTCCCCGTAATTATTTTTATATTTGTCTAATCCCATTCCCGGCGAAAGCGGGAGGCGGGATAAGAAAAAGTTGCGCGGGAATTATAATAAAGTGAAGACTTTTTCCATTTCCATTTTCAAAAACCTTTCTGAACTTTTGTAATGAAAGTTGTGCGCTATGTTGGGATGGAATAATATATTGAAGTGGTTTGGAATTGAATACTATTGAGACGCGGTGCTATGCGGATGACACTAGATGGTGCGTAAGAAATGAGACACAGAAATTACAATTTAATTTTTTATTACTTTTTTTTATTTTTTTTTATTTATTTAACATTAAAACTACATTTAAATCATAATACATTTGTCTATTACAATCTACTTAGATACATTTTATTTTATTGCTTTGCCTCTCCAAAAATGAGACTTGCTCATGTGCTTGGTGAGGGGCTTACACTTTATTAGTTTGTTTTGGATTTGGCTTATTTGTTCCTTACCTATATGTATTTATTTACTTTATTTACACATATTATTACAATGGCGGCTTTATTGCCAGTTGGTAAATTTTTCCAACCAACCATAAAATGTAGTGGAACAATTGAAATAGATTATCGTTATACAATCCAACGAATTCTGAAAAAAGCAATATTAGGATCTTAAGATTGTTATCCCAACCAATGATATAATAAACTATAGATACGTTACAAGCTTTAAATCTTGGAAACTCAAAATGAAGGCAATTAGTTGCCTTCTTTGCATTCGTTTTCGAACGGACGCTACGCCGAAAAAAAATATCCCGGGTAAAAAGGAACAGAGTATGGTGCACTAATGTAAGAATGAGTATGTTATTTTAGTCACCGTGACTTCAAATTACCAGTTTTTTCAGTCTACACGCAGAACGTTTGTGTGCCCTGATTTGTTGTCTCTTTCAATGCAATATTTGCTGTCTATATTATATAATACAACAATGATCCCAACACTTAATACACGAGAATAAAAAAATAAAAATAAACGAGACGTGGGTATATGTCGATGTTTGTTTCGTTCAGTTTCCATTTGAGAGAGAGAGAGAGAGAGAGAGAGAGAGGACATGACGGTTATACGTTAAACGTCAAAATATAAACGCGAATCCAGTGCGACAATGATAATTTTACCATAATTTTTTATCAGGACACTGTGGGAGAAGAAATAAATAAGTGCATACGAAATAAACGTTTTTCTATAAGCTTTAAATACAGCATTAGTACTTATTTATAGTAGAATTGTGAGGTTACGTTTGCGATAGGTACTTCGGAGATCCGTTTGAAGCTCTGTCAATCTAGACCGCCTGGATAAGAAGTCACCGGAGAAATCAATCCCATTTCTATAGGCATTTCAGACATCGGACACCGCAAATAAAGGTATTTAGTTTGAGATAGATATGTGAAAATATACAAATCTCCTTATTTGAGTACGACGAACGCCGAACACCGACGTATACTGATAAGGAGACGAGTAGGAGATGGATGGGGACAAGGAAAGGTTGAATTGAGTTTTGGAAAAGGTAAAATTGCTTTTGAAGATGGTCTGTGATGTCTGTGACTGGTAGATTGCACAGCCTAGCCGACTGCACTTCGAAGGATGAGCTGAAGAAATTAACGGAGTGGAAGGACGTGATAAGAAAAATGTTGAAGTTTGGTTGAGGATTGAAAAGGACATTATAAAGTAGCTATAAAACATGAATTTTATGGTATTGTCGGAATTTAGGCCAGTGGAGAAGATTGCAGGAAGATGAGATGTGATGGAATTTTTGAGGTTAAAGATGAAACGGACACCTACATACGGTTTTTCGAGAAGAGACATCAACATGATCAAGCAGGGATTGCATTATTGTTATTTTACAGCAATTGAGCCTCGTGGTCTATTGAGGTGTTAAAAACAAATAAAAATAAAAACTAACCCACAAAAACCAAGTTTTTATTATACTCCTTTTCTCATGTGTATTGTCTCCAATTCGATATTCTATCAACATATTCCTCTTGCTTTAAGTTCATGTGGAAAATCTATTCCATGTATATTATTATCCTTAAAACTTATAGAATATTGAAAACGTAATAATTGGTATAGGGGGGCACGGCGTCCGCGAAACCATCTGATCGGATCCATGTCCCGAGTCAGACTAGTTGAAACAGGTTTCGTGCCTTCTCTACGCATCGGGCTCCTTTCTCATTTGTGTGGTTTCAAATTTGAATAAACCGTTAAAAAATCGAAAAATTCAAAATTATACTAAAATTATTAAATTTTTTAAATGAAAATTTGTTAGATCATTTTTATCGTCGCCACGAGTGTGCCTGCAAAATTTCAGCTCAATTGAATCACGGGAAAAGAGTTAAAAATCGCCAAAGTTTTTTCGGCAGACAAGTAGACGCTACGAGTTAAAAGAAAGGGAGTAATAATTAACACGATGGACGATTTGACAGCGAAACTCGATCCTTGCGCACAAACCATAGAAACCTACAAATATCTATTCCAAAAAGAAAACACGAGGTTTACAAAAGTTTATTGTATAAAGAAGAGATTTCAATTCGCTCAATGTACGAACGGAACATCAACGGTCAACGGAGTGATATTAAACGTACAAGCAAGAAGTAAGGTGCGAGACCAACAAATACAAGACTATGAAAGTTGAGAAGAATGTTTGCATAGAATCTAATCAGAGATAACCCCGTCGCAGATGTTCGGCCCACTATTTCAGTATCTTATTGACAGTTATTCTATAACATTGTGATGCCACCAATTTTGACGTTTTAAGTTTGACATGTTTAAAATTAATGAATTCAATCATTTAGAAAGCTCATTATTCATATTCTATACGTTAAGGTTAATACACAAACAAATTGATAAAATATGACTAAAAGTAAAAAAACTAAAAAATCTACGCATGCGAAGCCGCGCGTATAAAATATAAAAATTAACCTATTTTGTTAATATTTTATGCATCAATTTGAAAAGGATTGATTGACACGGCATTCAAAGAAATTATCCTCAAATTTTGAAAGTACACCATATTACAATATCAATTGCAAAAATTATTTATAAATACTTAATTTATCCAAATAACTTTAAGAAATTGCTTCGTATAACGAACTATCTGCTTTTGATTGACTTATCTCTGTCAATTAAGAAATGAACAATATTTTAGGTTCAAGAAACTATTATTATTTATTTATTTATTAATTAATGCCCTATTAGGCTTTTACAACAGATAGGTAGAATGAATGTATATTAATAGAATATATAGTTTAAAGAAAAACTAATAACATGTAAACATAATAATGACATAAAGTGGAAAGAAATACTTAAAATATAGATTCAAATATATAAAGATAAATATAATATAAAGTACAATATAATAAAAGTACATAAAAAGCAGAAGCATAAGAAAAACATATTATTATAGAAATTTAAAAACAAAAGTAATAATGTAGAGTGAAAAGATATAGCACAAGCTTTAAAAGTCATAATATAATAAAAAATATAGTCCAATTCGACAAATACTAGTAACCTTTCAATACACTTTTTAATATATGTTTGAATAATATACAGTTATTGGCAAAGACGTCCAGTTGCTCGTATCTGTTTGCTAGTCTAGGAAGCTTTTGCAGTGGTGAATTAAAGAAATTATACACCAATACAGCACTTTCGTTGATCGTTAGGAACGAGAATTTCTTGCACTTCTTCGACGGCCTCTTGAATGTCTTCTTCAGTACACGGCGTTAGAGAGAACAGTACCTACTCAACCGCGATTGGCAATTTCGACTATAGATGTTAAATGATGACAGCTTGGTCAAAATTTGAGGAGCGCCTTGTTTTTTATTCAGGCCGGCCGCTCGAGCCGCAGACTTCTTCACCGACTCGTCAAAACAGCTGTAAGCAGTTTTTTCCTTGTTCCTGTCGCATTCACGAAATTAGTCCCATGAAGCGAGCGTAAACATGTTTTAAATTAAAACATTAATTTAATGTTTTAAATTATTTATGCTAATTTTTTTGGGTCGCAATCCTAGGACTGGTCTGCAACGAGCACTCGCTTTCTCCACTCCTCTGTCACCTGCCGGCCTCTTCAATTCTTGGCAGGTGCTACGGCGCACATCTACGATAATCTGGTCTACGTAGGTTAATCTCGGGCGGCCTCTACGATTGTTGCCTTCAATATTTCCTTCGACGATGGTTAAAAGCAGGCCCGGATGCCTTATATTATGACCTATCCAAATTGCTCGCTGCTGGGCGATTCTATTAAAGAGCCGCTTTTTTTCGCCCACCCTGCGCAATACCTCGCTAATTAATATGCTAATTTGCTAATTATTTACAGTTTTATATGAAACAATATTTTTTTCACAAGTGACTAAACGATAAACGACCAAAAATGCTAAAAAGAGGTAAAAATAAATAGATACACACTGAAATTATCAATTAATATCGTCATTTAAAAATATGATTTCATCATTAAAACAATATCATCAGAAACTGACGGTTCAATAGAATATTTATGAGCAAAAATATAAATTATCGTGTGGAAGTGTGTCAGTGAAGTGCCGCGTATATGAATGAAGGTGGAAGGAGCCTGCTTCATCTCCTGGAGCTGAAGGTCCACCGGCCATCGTCCAGCTCGCCGTCACCATGTCCTTCCTGACACTGGACAACAACGCGTGGCAGGTAAGTCATACTCTTACATTATTTACCACTCATTCTTCTAGGAATTCTTCGGTTGTATATTGTATCTTCTTGAAGAGTATGTTATAAATCGGAGGTATAGACCGCATACTAAAAGCTGGCACAATCAACATAACTACATACACAGTACCAGTGGCGTGCAGCGCATACAAGCAAAAAAGCTGTGCATTAGTAAAGATTCTGAGAAACAAATATTAATTAAATAATCCTTATCTTAAGAAAAAGTTTATTTAAAATTTTAGCCGTATTTCGTCCTACGGCTAGAAGTTTTATTTCTGACGTTTCCATTTAACGTGACGTATCTGTTTTTTTTCGATTTAAAATTCTAGCCGTAATTCGTCCTACGGCTAGAAGTTTTATTTCCGACTTTACTGCGCTTAACTTCATGTAAATTCTTCATTTATTTCGCCAACCAATTTGTTCTACAGATATAGTCAAGTCGAGAAAAAAACCGTGTATTTTTAATGCTGCGAGTTTTGTGTAGTAGCGTCCGTCTTCGAAAGGTCCTATGCCAGGCGCACGTCATGCAGAAATGTTATTTTTTACAAATTCCACCCAAAACTTTCGGTGTAAATTTTATGTCTTTTCTGTAGTTAATGTAAATACGAATACGACAAATAATCTGTCACTGTCATATCATAATGATATCATAAAATGTTTGATTTATTTTTGTGAAAAGAAACGTATATCTGAAATTAGTATTGTTCCCGATTTAATTATATATAAATCGTCTTCGAAATATACTGCAATTTTTCACCGTATTAGCTATACCTATATACAATATTTATTTATTTAGGAAATATTGTTTACAATACTTCTTTTATAGTGCAGTTATTTTTGTGGATTGAAGCTACTCAAAATAGTTCATTATATATAGTTAAATTTTTTTTAAAAATGTATATACCCTTATAGGTATATATAGGTTATAGTCAGTCACAGCATAACCTAAGTTTATACCCACTGCACGCCACTGCATAGTACATAGTATAAAAGGAAGAAAGAAGTAAAAGAAGTGAGCGTCTGTCCGCTGTATGACCGCTCTAATCTCGAGAACCACCGAACTGATTTGTATGTGAATTTGACTTAATATTATAACAAAGTGTGTGAAATATAAAATAAAATATATAATATAAGAACTGAAATAGATTAGAGACTTGTATGGACGAATCATATTCAAGTTTTTTTTTAAACTTGGGCCTATAGTTAATGTGATGAAAAGAGCTGAACTATTTGATACAAGAACACAATGCTTTTGTTCTCCCTCATATTTTATATGGCATTATTATTTGGTCACAGTGTAATTCACAGGCGCAGGGAATGATACAAAGAACTTTAAACGGAGCTCTTAAAATAATCTTCAACCTAGATCGATTCACCAGAACCACTGACTTGTACAAAATCACCGGCATGCTTAACCTAGAAGACCTGATATATGTGGAAAAGATAAAGAAAATAATAAATTATTACAAACGAATATCATCCTTTTCCAGAATTATGACGTACATATAAAACACACAAGAATAAGAGACTATATAAGAAGTGATATATCGCGGACTAATAGAGAGAGATATGGTTTCCTATACACTGCGATCGATTTCTATAATTGAATCCCCAACTGCGTAAAGGAATTAAATAGTGTAGAACTATTCAATAAACAGCTAAAGGGACTTGTGCTGGAGAGGAGATGACTGTTTAACAAATCAATGTGCTGATATTTAATATGTGTACCCACTTCTTCTTTCTCTTATTCCATTTCCCGTTTCATTTGAGGTCGGCTCTCCTTATTCTTTTTTTCCACGATTCCCTGTTCTGTGCCATCGTTTCGTCCAACTGGGCATTCTTCAGGTCCTTTTCCACACTACTCCACCATGTGGCGCTGGGTCGACCTCTACATCTTTTCATTTCTTGATTTTGAGTGCGGAATGCACTGCATGATCTCCATGCCTCATTACTTGACCATACCATGTGTGCCCATGACCACACCATGTGTACCAGTGTGTACCCACTTATTTTACTTTATTTTATGTTCATACCAGCATACACTTGCTGTTTGGGGACATGCTATTTAAATTTAAATTTTAATTAATACAAATAATAAATTAACGTATTGTTATCATTAATAAGAATATATAAATAAAATAAATATTATAAATAAAAGTCTGCATTTCTCCGGAAAGATTTCTGTGTATTCACAATTTCTCCAGCACATATAGAAGCTGAGCTTTAACGGTACTAGCGAATCAACACGGTAGAAATTTTCTGCCAAAGCGCTTTTATGGAAAGCGTTGCCTAATCCGCTAGTCTTACAAAAAAATCGTCCCGCAAAGAATTGTGTAAAATTAAATGATCTTCAAATAATTAGTAACTAAACGACCTGTACACTTAATCTGCACACAAGCTTCCAGTAGGACGCTTCGCATTTAAAGAATCGAGATCTAATTTTTTAAAATGATTTTATAAATAAAATTGTGAAATATATGAATATAAAACAAAATAAAAACACAAGTAGTGTAGCGCACAGAACACTCGATTTATTTATTTAATAGAGTCGCAAAGCGGCGCACCGATGTGTCGGGAAATGGCCGGATATTGACCCCTCGGCGGGTAAACGCGCCGGAAATGGCCCCGACCGGACGTGGAAACAGAGACGCTCTCCCAAATCTAATATGGCGGCCCGACTTCACAAAATGGCGTCTCGGCCTAATGTGAAACGCCGTCTTGCGTTATTGCCCCACAGGGGTAGGTGGGGGATTTCTTGCAGGGTGGAGGAGAGGGAGGAAGGCTCCGTAGGGTGCGCTGGGGCTGTAAAGGTTCGGGAAATTCGGTTTACTGGATTGTGTTACCCTCTCCATGCTCCGTTTTTATTTGTTACTATATTTACCAACTCACTTATGTAATGTTAGACAGTGCGACGAATCCTCGATTTCGCGGACCTCAATTTGATGGACTTCGGATTTAATGGGAAAAAACCTCCGATATATAAGTTTCATATGTGAAACTGACACCCTTTTATTTAAGAATGCTAGTGATGAAGAATTGCTTATAATGAACTTGTCATCTATTTTTTTAGTGATGAAAAACAAAATGTATAAAACAAGTTTTTATTAAATAATTAACATGTTTCGGGGCCAATGGACCCTTCATAAGGATAAAACATACTATTATATTATCGTATGCCATTCACTTGAGCGATGTAGAAAAAGTTCGGCATGTATATGTATCTAAGATTTTAGAGGGCATCTCTAGCTAGTAGCTTACAGGTGGATTCCTGCCTTGATAATGAGTCAAAAATGTTTAAGCAACCTAATATCAGTAGTTATAGAGATGTGTGTGGAGTACATTTCTGACTTATTTTTTGCAAAAAGATGAACTTCGTTACAGTAACTTACATCGATTATGAAAAATTCATTCACTACGATACAAGACGAATACAATGATAAAAACCATGCGAAAATTGAAAATAGATTTATTTTAACAAGGTTTTAATTATTTTATTTGATATTATAAATAATCGAAGTATTGGCCACCGTCGACGCACTTTTGCTTTTTTAATGGAAGTTAATTGAAGCCTTTGCTATAGAAATCTTGGGGACGGGAATCGATGAACTATTTAAAATCGTTGTTCACCGCCTCATCGGAGTTGAATTTTTTCCCGTGTAAAAAGTTATGCAATTTCCGAAAAAAAATAAAAATCAGTAGGTGCAAAGTCTGGCGAGTAAGGTGGGTGACGGAGAGTTTTCAGTCGAAGCTTCTGTAATTTTAAGACGATCCGATGTGCATTGTGTGGATAAACACTGTCGTGGAGAAATAGTGGACTACAGCAATAGACAAGTCTCGGTTGTTTGATAGAGAGCTTGTCCATCGTCGTTTTCAATTCTTGACAGTATACCTCTACAGAAATTGTTGTGCCAGATCTTAAAAAGCTGTAATGAATAATGCCGGTACAGGTTCACCTTTTGGAATCTTGTTTGACTGACTCCCCTGAGTCCAACCATTGCGACGTGTGTTTCTGATTATCACACAAAATCTACATTTAATCACAAATATTAATTCAATTCAGAATTCACTCATTTGTGTACCGACTCAACAGATTAAGGTTAGCCTTGACAAGTGTGCTGCTGTCCTTCAGCAAATTCAAACAGTACCCACTTTGCAAGCCTCTTTATTTTCCTAGTTTGACGCAAATAAATCAATATCGTTTTATCACATATGTCGAAGGTTACTACTAATTCTGATGTAGTTTCAGATGAATATGTTCCCACTATAGCTTTCAATTCGCCATAATCGACGGTCGTCGGAATTTCCGTTACGGAAGTAATCAGTACCTGGTCCATGCACGTGTTGATATTGCATGCCGTATGTGCAGCATTAATGCTATGACGGAACTCATATTCTAAAATAAAAAGAATTTAAAATTTTCTCCATGGATGAAGACACAGCGATATCAAAGAAAAAACAATCGGGAGGAAAATAAATAACTAATTTTGAAAAAGGAACCCCATAGATTTTATATGACATTTATTGAAATTTGTAATTCCAAGTAGAATTACAACGTAAAAATCGTCAGTATTAGAAAAAGGTAAATTAATAGATAAGAACCTTATAATAAATTGCGTAGTTTTAACTTATCATCCTTATTCTTTTATACCATAATCTATAATAACACTCGCCATATTATTATATCTGTATGAAGATACTAACAGGATCTTCTCGAGCGTCCCAAGGGACTTTCCGTAATCTCATTTGGGCCACCCTAATAAACTCTATAAAATCACCCTCTTTATCCCTCACAGTGCTCGCCTACTACCCACTGAAGAAAATGCGTTATCGTTGTTGTAACGCTAAACTGAGCCTTGATCTGATCTAAACCTCTCCATGTACATTGATTATTTATTGAATACCAAGCTGGGTTCGAAATCTACTTAAAACTGTTAATGAAAAAAATATTTATTATTTTTTTGTAGACCGATTTATTTAAAAATTGCGTAAAAAAGAGTTGTTTTTTTAAATACATATGCGAACATGGAATACGTGTCAAATCAATATACTTACTAAACTAAGCTATGTGCTTTTGCTATGAAAATAGGACTAACTTGCTGGTCTGGAGTGAGGTTCGAACCCGCGACCTTTGGATCACGAGGCGAGAGTCCTAACCACAGGACCATCAAGCTACTATTAATATCCATTAATATCAAAAACTATGCAGTCGGCCCAGCAGTACGCAAATGTTGTAGGACGATTTTGTGGGCTGTTTATGTTCATATGAAGATTTCCTGAAAGCGATGAGAATTACGATTTTTCTGTTCAGGCCTCGTATATGTATTATTACGCAAATGTATGCTTACATATCTTAATGCCATCTTCTTTTCCTTATTTTATAAAATAGATATGTCCTTTCTTCCTCATTCCTGATACTCCTTTTATTCTTTGATTCTCCCTGTTTATTATTATTGCCTTTTACACTTCATTTTTTGAGTTTCTCTGTTATTGCTTCTGACCATTTATATTATGATCCTCTCATAATATAACGTGCACCAATTCTTATAAAGCTTTTATTATTTGATTCTTTCTGTGTGTTATTACCTTTATCCTTTTGTTTTTTTATTCTCTCTATGTATTATTACTTTTAACCTGCGACTTCCATCTCTTCCCACTCCGCGCGGCGGGCACCGATTTGGGAACACTTTTGGTCTCTTCCCGGTGAGACCGTGGAGGCTAATTTTCACAAATTTTCTTTCATTTTTTGATTCTCTCTGTTTGTGATTGCGCAGCAATTCCTATAACTCTTCCTTTCTGATTGTTTTTACCTCTTACCTTTTATTTTTTGATTCTCTCTTTTTTTATAGTGCATAAACTTGTAAGAATATCCTTGTACTGTTATTTTTCCGTAAATAAATATATAAATAATTTCTGCACTCTTGTCTTTCGCAAATAATCACGAAATTTATGTGACACAAAAGATTTTTCGAGAGGTTGCGCCCAAAACAGCTACCTTTCGCCGCCTCCACAGCCTCCGACGGTTGACAAACTCCGTTCGTCCCCGCCGACGGGCGGCCGAATTGGTTTTTAATTGGATGACGCCGTTGACTGCCTCGTTGACGTCATCACAGCAGCCTGACTGTGGCGGGGCTTCGCGGAGAATCGATTACGAGGGGTTGGTTTGAGTACACATTGGCCACAGTGCAGAGCCGGTCGATCGTTGCCGCTTTCAGGCCGCTAAATATATTTTCAATTTAGCGATGTGCGGCGCGCAGTTCGCGCCGGTTCGCGCAAACCGGTATTGTCGTTGTATTTCAGCGGTGGGAGAAAAATGAAATACTATTTAACAATAATCATTTGAAGTCATTGTTCGAACAGTGATAACAGTCATTGTACATCACTGTTACCAGATTCAGCTTCCTCGACGAAATCTTCTGTTCTCGAATATGATTCTTGATCATCTGACACTTCTTACATAATAACTATATCACTGTCTCTCATTTTTAGAGGCCCAAATTAGTTTTACAAACGTGAAATAATGAATGCGTTGTTAGACTGAGGGAATAATATAATCAAAGACAGATTATCGTACCCACTTTTGTTTTTATATGATGAACAGATGTGCTTTAGAATGAAGTTACAAATTTTAATAAACGAACTAAGCAGTGGTGATCGAGTATCGGGAAATGAATGAGTACGCTAGTGAAAATATTGTCATGTGTCGTGGCTGCTGGAGGAATTGATAAAACGCTGGAATTTAATAACGGATTTTTTAATTGCTGATTAATAGATTAATCTTCTTCTTCTGCTTCATCTAGAACTGCGTCCTGTCATTGTTCGGAGCCTGTTTCTGGAATACAGATGTCCAGCTATCTCGCCATCTTTTATGCGGTCTTCCTGGGAGTCTGGTACCAGACGGCAGCTTGTTCGCTGCTATGCTCACTACTCTCTCGGAACAAGCTCTCTCCACACGACCTCTCCAGTAACGTCTTCTAGATCTTCCCCTCGGACAATATCCTCGACGTCACAAGTCCTTCGTATTTCGGAATTCCTCACTCGGTCTCGGATTGTCAGTGCTGCAATGGGTCGGAGAGTCTTCATCTCAGTTGTTCTTAGGAGATTTTTAGTTCTGGTAGTGTCAGCCCTTGTCTCGATACCTTACGTCATATCTTCACTTTGCTCTCCTTAAGCATATGTTCGTTTCTCCAGACCACATTTCTCAAGCATCCAGCAATAGTTGCGGCTTTGTTTGCTTGCTCTCTTACTTCTTCGTAGAGGTCGTTACTGCTGGATATCTCGACACCCAAGTACTTGAAGCTCATTACTTGCTCTATTATCGAGTTTGCTCTATTATTATAATCGATCGTACAAAGTCACTTAACACTATTTGACTAACACTTTCGAGAAGTCTCCGCTCAAATATCGCACAAGAGTAAGCACTTCACTTAATTATCCATCGCTCAGTTCACACGCCTGATGGTAACACTCTTTTTACTTCGTGAATCGCCGCTAGAATCGCGTCGCAAGAAACGTCAGAATAACAATGGCCCTCCGTGGCCTGGATCCCTTTATTTATACCCGATCACGCTGGATTTTCGAACCCTCGAGAATTCTTTAGTGTTTTATAGACTTTTCTAGTGTTTACTCCAAAGTTCTCGTGACTTCCATATGTTCCTGGAAAGTTGCAGACGTGTCTCGAAAGCTATAGGTAATTTTAGATCCTTCGATAGTTTTGTGCCAACTTTAAATTACACACTTGACAGAAGTGTTTAATTTTATTTTATTTTATTTTCATTTATTGGTTTTCTTACAGCCATATAATTAATCAATCTTGAAAAAAACAATAATTGATGTACAGAGTTTTGGGCCAATTACAAGAAAACACATATATACAATCGATAAAAAAATAAGAAAAAACATGTCCAATAGTGAGTTTGCGTGAGTGTGTGTATTTGTGTGTTTATTTATTTATTTTAAAACAATCTTAAAAAATTTCCACTGAATTTAAAAATTTACTTTAACATACATTAATAGCGAATGGAGATTTTAGTTTTATTTTTTATTTTTATTTTAGTTTAATTCTTTTTAGCCTCGTTACAATATGCTCTAATTTTTAACTCTTGATGAACTGTGAAGTTGATCGTGTGCATATTTTGCAGTTTTTTACTTTATATATTTTTAACATTTCTTACCCCTGCTTGCTATATATTGTGTAGCAATATGTAGCTGCAAAACGGCCATATTCATTTCGTTCTCACATATTTTAATTATTTCACCTTGCTTGTTGCTCTTACCTGTTGCGAAGTTGTATTCTACATTGTTCTCATTACCGTGATCGTTTTTAGATATTTTATTTGACTATCAAATTTTATAAATTGTTATTTGTGTTTATTTTATAATTTTATTATATTGGGTTAATTTAATCATTTTATTTTATGCATTCTATCATATTTTATAGATTTTTCACCCTGCTTGTCACTTTTTTGATTCTATTTATCTTTTTACCAAATTACGTTCTTTCTTGTTTCTTCTTTGCGTCCCAATTTATTCTTCTTTTTTTTTCTATACTTTTAGTCAGCTTGCCATTGCTTTTGTAGATCCATATGAAAAGCGCTGTTTTGATAAGAAATATAAAACTTACGTTTGCATTTGTTTCCATTTTCTTCCTGCATCTGGCATGATACATTTATATTTTTTAATATCTTTTGCTCTTTATTATTACTGTGTGTGCTTTCTTTCTAAATAAATATTAGGTGTCGATGTAAGGAGGTAAAATGTTGAATAAAAGCTACCTACTTCAGAACAGATATTTCTATATTCTAGCGAGGTAGGTAGTGGCCGGGAGGCTTGTTACATATTATCCTAATTTATTTGTATTATGTGTACGTATCAAGCAATCAAATCTTGTCCGATAAACGCCGATTCATCGGAAATGAAATGAATTAAAATAAGCTTCGTCTATGTGATACTTCTATAATTAATCTTTATTTTTATTTTATTATTTTTTATTTTTTATTTTTATTTTTTTTATTTATTAGAGACACTAACAGGATAATGGGTACATGACACTCAGATAATAAACATTGTAGTGAAGACCATGCCCATTATCCCAATTACAAGTGTCTTCGGCATGCTCTAGTAACATGTATTTTTGTAATTAATTATATTTCACATGTACATTTGTGTATATTATATATTTGTGTTTGAGTGTAGTGCGATTAGTATTTAATGATCTATAGGTTCATGTCGTCGTTTAGAAAATGGATGTTGTGTATGAGTGAGTTTTTGAACGAAGATAACGTGTCTGCAAGAATATCAGCATCAATGTTAGGGTCGGCACAATACAAATTATATGTGCGACACAACCTTGTAATGGGAGAAAAGTAACCGACATTATTAGTGTGCTGACTTATTCTGAAGAACTCAGGGTTTCTTATACGGGGTTTAACATGCAAATTTATATCAGATAGACAGAGAGAATCAATAGCTCCGCTGAGAATCTTGTGTAGCACAATGAGATCGGATATTTTTCGTCGGGACCCAAGTTTGTGCATCTTGAAAAAGGCAAGTCGATCTTCGTAGCTGTGAAGGTTATTGTGTTGACCAGTTTTGTATGACAAAATACGTAGAAACTTTTTCTTGGAATCTTAATTAAGAAACAACTTTTTTCTAAATTTCTGGTGTCCTGGAATAAAGTTCGAAAAACCAACCACCAGATCACTAGGCGAGCGTCAAGACCACTACGGCAACACAATGAATAATTATTATATTGTCATCCGGAATACATCTCTCTACCAAATTTCAGAGTTGGTCAGGAAGTGGGTCAAATATTTATTGCAAAATTCGTTCCTGACGGACATTTTTTGTGAAAGTAATTTTGAAATATAATATTATTTTCTACTTTTTACTCCTTTTTTTTTAATTCGTAGCGTCTGCGGTTTTTTGTCTACCGGAAAAGTTTTGGATCAATTTTTATCCCTTTTTCCGTGATCCAATTGAGACAAAACTCTCCAGGCAGACTCGTGGCGACGATAAAAATGATCAAACAAATTTTCGTTTAAATTTTTTTAATAATTATAGTACAATTTTGGATTTTTCGACAATGGTTTTTTCAAATTGGAATCAATACAAATGAGAAAGGAAATATAATAAAAACTTGGTTTTTATGGGTTAGTTTTTTTAGTATTCATGACATTAAATCTTTTACACATATTTTGCATTGCATTGAACAACATGTTTCATTTCCGAAAGCTACAATCCTCAAAACTCAAATATCACTTTTATTGTAATAAAAACCGATAGATGTCACCGGCGTATACAATGTCCGATAATTTTTTTTACTAGTTAAACCGACTTTATAAAATTAATTAATTATTGATTATTGTATTGCCCTACTCATAAGTTTTTCCCTACTCAGCGTGTATTTAAAATGCTGTAAATCACGAGTTGGTACAAATCGCTCAATTCTAAGCTCTATTTAATTCAATTTTCCCCCTGGCGAGCACCGCCCACGCCACTGGGGCTGTGGTTAGTCACCCTGGCCGTAATTAGAATATTTAGCGGGGCCCGGGGCTCCAGGGGCGCGCCCAATCAGCGGCCGGGACGTGTCGCTAACAACTTCACTTGATGTTTAAATTAACCAATTAATCCGGAACTCGCCCGCCTGGCGGACGTTCGGCCAACTAGACAATTTTTTTTCTGATTTTAATTCAATCGGATGATTGAAAAAATAATTTTTATTTTAACCTTGTACTATGCAAACAATATGAGTTAATAATTACTACTACAGTTTCGATATAAGCGGTCCCTTTCATCGTCGCCTTTGCCTTAAAAAAACAACTTCTCAGAATTTTCCAATAATTATTTTTTCGATAGTCACAAATTAAAACTACTCTATTCGGTTCCTCATAAAGGATGGACAATGAACAATTTAAAAACGTTAAAATTCTAAAAAAAATTAAATTCTGCGAGACATTTTTGTGAAAATATCGCATTTCAATCCACTTCTTCGATCCTAGAACTGTTTCCGTTAATGACCAGAACATCTCTCCCCACCAGCT
The DNA here is from genome assembly GCA_016648135.1 of Agrypnia vestita. NCBI lineage: Eukaryota > Metazoa > Arthropoda > Insecta > Trichoptera > Phryganeidae > Agrypnia > Agrypnia vestita. Next base: position 27,167 of record JADDOH010006332.1, read on the forward strand.
CCCCAAGCTACCCAAATAGATTGATAAAATGTTGTATTGAGTAGCTTGTTGGTCTTGTGGTTAGGACTCTCGCCTCGTGATCCAAAGGTCGCAGGTTCGAATCTCACTCCAGACAAGCAAGTTAGTCTTATTTTCATAGCACTAGTGTTTAGCTTAATTTGAAAATAGTAAGAATATTCATGTGACACGAATTCCGTGTTCACATCTCTATTTAAAAAAAATAAAATAATTTAGTTATAAACTATACCTGATGACGAGGAGGCTGCTCCTCTCAAAAATATATAAGTAGTAATAAATAACTCATATAATGTAAACAACTCATACAAAGTTTAAATAAAAATAATATTTTAAATTAAAATGTTTCACCACGAAGTAACTGCCAAATCTATTATTTTTTTATATAAAAAAAAATAAATCATAATTTGTTTTAATCTGCTTATATTCATTAATTACACCTACAAGTTTTGGAAAACCCTTTCCATCGTCAGGGTGTTTTATAAATGTCAAAATATCAAAATGAATGATGTCTTTTTTTTTGGTTTTCTAAATTATTAAAAAAAATATTTTTAAATATTATTGCTTATTACACAAAATTATTGCATTTTTTTTTAGAATTAGACTACTAGTTAGATTTGATTGATTATTAATAATATTTTGGTTACTGTTACTTGCTTTACTAATTTCTAATGATTTTAAATTATTCAATTTCACACCAAAATTATTTATGTGCAAAATAAAAAGTCTTTAAGTAAATTTTTATCAGAACTATGATCATTTTCTAATAAATGATTTTTTTTAGAATCGGAGAACTTTAAATTGAAATAAAACACAGTAAAATATTTTTAATATCCATATATTGGCTTTGTTTGACAGATAATTTTTTGGCATTAATATTTGAATATAATATTGGGAATGTGGCCGCTGTGGCTGGTGCGTACATGGCGTAATCTGGAGGTACAATTTTACTTTCTAAACTCGGTTGGGTAAAGGATATTGCCCGTACTTTCTTATGTAGTATCTTAGAAACTTCATAAAGAAGAATAATTATCTTAAGCAAAAAAATTATTGTAACGAGGTTCAAAAGAATTAGTCACTTCTGTCAAGTGACAGTTGTTTGAAGTTGGCACAATACTATCGAAGGGTCTAGAACTATCTCCAGCTTTCGAGAGACGTATGCAACTTTCCAGGACATCTGGAAGTTACGAGAACTTGCGATAAAACACTAGAAAAGTCTAGAGAATTCTCGAAGGTTCGAAAATCCAACGTTATCGAATATAAATAAACGGATCCAGGCCGCGGAGGGTCATTGTTATTTTGACGTTTCCAACGACGCGGCTCTAGCGGCGAATCACGAAGCGAAAATAGTGTTAAAAAGATTATAGTAGCGAACTAGTGAATAAAGTGTTAAAAAGATTATAAAGTGTCTATTTACGAGTGACAAAATTACGAAATAGTTGATTTAAGAAAGAAAGTTACATTTAATAGTGTTAAGCGACTTTGTTCGTTTTTTTTAATTAATTAATCACTAATTAATAAATCCCGTATTAAATTCCAGCCCCGACACGTGACGTTATAATTTGTTTCTCTGAATCCTTAATATTGCATAGTTTTTTTTTGCTTTTATGCGCTGCACGCCGCGCTTACTGCAAATAAAATGAAGGGTTGTCCAGTGAATATACAATTGTTTTTCACCGGTCATAAACGTTACAATTTGTCCATTTTAAATACTCTATCGTCCATTGTCCGAACAATTCGCATTGTCGCACCGAGCCTCAAACAGCAACACGGGACGGGCTCTGCAAACACGAGCTTATTCCGCACGAGTGGGTTTTGAATTAAGAACCTCTCCAAAGGGTTGGTCGTGAGGGGTGAGGACTTATTGAAATCACCCCCGTGTCATTTGGCGGAGAACAATCGGAGGACGATAACCATTGTGCGGGGTTGTTTTGCTGGTCGCGCATCTCATTATTCAACGCCTTTCATCAATCGTGTCAAAGGTTCTCTTGCGGCTGTTGATCATTTATCAATTGTAGCCACGAATTAACATATAAACAAAACATGCTAACGGTACGGGTATCTATGATCTAAAGTACCGGACACCAACTGAAACTGTATACCGTATAACACAACAATTAAACGTCGAAAGCATTACAAAAATCGAAACACTTAAAATCATTCACAGACTAGCAATTGGCGAAATACAAGACGAAGACATAAAATTAGACAAATACACGAAAAACACCAACACATCACTAGAATGGCTCAAAACTATCACATAACACACGCCAAAACAAAAATAGGATAATCCCGATTAATTTGCAACGGACTTAAACTATACAATGACCTGCCACAACAGACCAAACAACTGACCACTGACAAATTCAAAACAGATGTGACAAAAATATTAAAAGTCGGCCAACAAAAAAAAAAAAGACTTTGTATCTAAATTATATTATATTTTCTTATATTGAATCATGTAAAAATGTTACCCATTTCAATTTCAATTCAATTCAATTTATTTCACGATAATATGTACATGACAAACAAAATGTTTAAGGCATACATATTAGGAAGTATATATCAAAAATGAAAGTATTTAATAAATTAAAAATAACATAAAATCTGGTCAAAGGTGTAGGAGAATCCCGCTTCGGAAAACCCCCTCAGACACATGGAATATATCAATACCCAAAGCAATTTTGTTCAGCATAGCTGTGGCTCTTCCAACAGGCATAACCATCAGCAGGTTGGTCCTGTATATTGGAATGTGAAACAATCTATGCTGACGATGTCTAGTGTAATTATCAGGAACATACAAACCAATGCTCTGCATAATTTCAGGATTATCGATCATACCGCGCAACAAACCTCTTAGGTTTCCATTACCTTTTAAATAAAAAAAATATAAAAAAATTACACCACACCTGCATATTCACGATTTCGCGACCCATATGCAATTAAAAATAACTTCTTCGAAAACTGGGAAAAGACTTTGTGATAATTTATGTAATTAACAAGAAGACAATTTGTATAAACCAATAATTTATTGAATCATCAACACGTCTCGGGACCAATAGTCCATTCATCAGAATACAACGTATACTAAAAATTAAAATTCGAAGTGGATGATATAGCGAGGTTGGCACCTACACAAAACGATCTACAAGAGTGGATAAATACCTTCAATGAAGAGTACCATCAAGTTAGGATCATGTCGAAAATGATTTAATAATGTATAGCCATCCACTTTACGTAAATTTTGAAAGTTTCAGAGCTCCAGCTAGACGGGGAGTTGGTAAAAAATCAATTACAAGATTCCACCATAACAAATAAACAAAAAAATGAAGATCCCATGGCAAGTAGTTGTTAACTAACATTCAAGTCATTTTGAGATAATTAGACATTTGCATTTCGCCTTTGAAAAATATGTTTTATTGCTAATTCAAGATTAATTTTCATTGATTTATGTCACGAAAATACCAAAAAAGTATTTACAAAGTAAAAAAACGTATTTATGCACAAAAAAATAAAAATATACTAAGTACGTATTATAATAGTCTTGAAATAAAAACAAATATATGACAGTTCTGCCAGAGTAAAATTCATATTAACCATAAATATTCCAATCAAATTAAAAGGCGTGTTAATTTAAGAATGATGGCATGAACATGTTATTATTGAAGATAACATATTCTTCCCATTAGTAACTGATTTGATTTTTATGAAAAAGTGTAGTTAACATGTTCATCCCTATGATTTGAACATGTTCAAATTATTTTTAAGTTCTGAACTTATTTCCAATGGAAAGAGCGTACAATATTTAGTTTAGACGGCTTATTAACTTATTTTTGACAAAAATGTTAGTTAACAACTTCTTGCCATGGGGTCTTCAAATATCAGACAAAGAGAGTTTAATAAAAGCATGAAAGTACATTGCAACCATATTAATAAAATTGATGAATACGAGGTGCTGTTTATTTTATGTATGCCTATTCTGGACTATAAACTTACATTTAATGAACAAATAGATTATACGGTTAATAAATCCTTAAAACTCTTAGGCTCTATCAACAGAATGTCTTCTGATTTCACAAATACTCACACGATCAAAACTCTTTACTGTTCACTTGTCCGTCCTATCTTAGAATATGCCTCTGTGATTTGGTCTCCCTTCTATACAAACCAAACAAGTCACATCGAATCCGTGCAACATCGTTTCTTAAGAAAAGTCGCACGGATGATGGGCTTGGATAGAGGAGACTACTCGTACAGTGAAATTGAGTCAATGTTAAAAATTTATAACCTCCAAAAACGTAGAGAAAACACTGACTTAATCACCATATTCAAAATATTAAACGGCCACACTGATGTGCCTTGGTTACTGGGCCAAATAAAATTCCATAACCCTTCCCGTAGACTCAGAAATAATGAACTGTTGTTCCTTAGCCATCGTAGAACCAATTATGGATTCCATGCTCCCATGTCACGGTTATGTCGTCTTATAAATTCAAGACAGGATCTGGACTTCTTTGGTGTAAGTCTGCCCAGATTTAAACAATCTCTGATTAGATAGTCCAGACCTTGTCTCCATCTTGTTAGTAATTTTCATTTGTCCTTGCTTTTATATTTATTTTATTTTATTTATTTAAAAAAAATCCTTGTTTACAAATAAGATACTTAATACTAATTTAACAATAAAACATAAGATAATTTACACATTTTTTTGTTTTGTTTAATTTGTGGATTATGCCACTCTACTAGGCTACGCCTGTCCCAGAGTGGCGTTATAGCACACAATTATAATATTTTTTCGAGTTCGTCAGTAGTATTTATTTTCATAAGGTAGTTATTATGTATCTATAGAGTATCAAGTGGAATGTTAGTGAAAGTTGAGTTAGTCATAAGTCCAAGTGTAAATATGTGTAGAATAATTGTTTAATGTAAAAAGGGTTAAAGTTTTGTTTAAGATTATTTTTTTTATTTTCCTTAATTAATTAATTAATTGCTATAATTTTTATTCTGATGTATTATATATTGTTCATTTTACGTATTATATTTTATTGGACTATGTCCGTTAATATCAATAAATAAATAAATAAAATATGCCAAATAAGTATAACTTCTAACACGCACCCAATTTTTTTCATTTCGTGCTGCATCGACAGCAATCTTCTCCGGCACTGTCCCGCTAGTGCATTGCTGTGACGGATGAGCGCGGCCGAACCGGCGACGGGCGGCTAATCTCGGGGGATGATTGGTACGTGGCTGCGGCGCGGCCTTATTGTCCGCGCGCGTCACGGGCGGCTAAGCCTCTATCTGTCAACAGCTGTGATTGGAGCCGCGGCCGCACCCCTCGAGGGCGCCCCGCTACAGGGATGTTTATCCACAAATATTATCAATCATTGCTATTTCCGATTTCGTTCGTCCAGATATTTCTCGCATCGAAATGTATAAAGTTAGTAGCAGACGCCTCATTTAAAAAAAAAAAAGATCTTTCTAAGGGTTGTTTAAGATACTCCATCGGTAAATCGGGGATTCAATTCAATTCAATTCAATTCAATTCAATATATTTGATAATATGTACATTACAAACAAAATTTTTAAGGCATACATATTAAGAAGTATATATCAAAATAAAAATATTTAATAAATAAAAAATATCATAAAATCTGGTCGAAGGTGTAGGAGAATCCCGCTTCGGAAAACCCCCTCAGACACATGGAATATATCAATACCCAAAGCAATTTTGTTCAGCATAGCTGTGGCTCTTCCAACAGGCATAACCATCGGCAGGTTGGTCCTGTATATTGGAATATGAAACAATCTATGCTGACGATGTCTAATGTAATTATCAGGAACATACAAACCAATGCTCTGCATAATTTCAGGATTATCGATCATACCGCGATTATAAACAAAAATATGTAATCAAATACACATTCCTTCTAGTCTCTAGACTATTGTAGCCAAGCATACCCTGGAGAAACTCGGTTGGGTAAAGCCAAGGATAATGCCCGTACTCTCTCATGTAGAGATATCTCAGAAACTTCTTTTGGACTTTCTCCACCATAAGAGAGTACTTGCCCGCATGTGGCCCCCAGATCATCTGAGAACTCTTTACAAGGAGTTGTAAAGAGTTCTCAGTACGCGGGTATTCTTGAAAACCCTGGCAGTACGCAGAACAAATCCTAACATTCTCAAAGCATTACCAATTTGGCATTGTGAATTTAGAATTCAATTCAATTCAATTTATTTAATAGTTATATAACATTTACATTACAAACCTTTAATTCGTTGATGTTATAAAATTTTATTTGCATCTGAAACGAACTGTCACCATGTTTCTAGAATATTTCTCACACTTATTTTTATATTGATTTTTTAATTCGTACTAGTTAACTATCTATCGCTTTGATTACTTTCTAGAAAATTCCATTCAAATTTTGCTCTATAAAAACTTCTCGTTTGACGATAGGTGCTTCGCCCGAAATATCTGTCACTCAGTTAGTCACGCTGGCTACTCCGCATTGCTGCGGTTTTATCGCTACTTACGTCGCACTTGTGAAATATCAACAATGACTGACTGCGCACCAGCCGGCCGTCTTCTTTTATAGATAAAAGTCGCGTCGCGATGGTTCCAGACTAGCCTAGTGATTTCAAGAGATTTCGATAGGGCGTAATTCCTTAACTTTACCATATCTTTACAATGTATATAAAATAATTCTTATCAATGATGTAAGAAAATGCTGCTTCGGAAAAGACACTCAGTGATATGGAAGAGATAGTATTGTTCAACTTAGCAGTAGCTCTTCTAACAGGCATAACCATATATCGGAAAGTGAAATAATCTACTAAATAATGCGTAATCAAATGCACATTCTTTGTAGTCTTTAAACTATTGTATTATCTCTATCTTTATACTTTATATCTTTAAACTTTAAACTAAAGCATACCCTGGAGAAACTCGTTTGGGTAAAGCCAAGGATAATGCCCGTATTCTCTTATGTAGGGATATCTCAGAAACTTCATGGATTCCCACCCCACCAAGGGAATCTTCAGATGTTTATGGAATATTTTGCGTGATGTGCTGCAAGCATATAAGATGGGCACAGGGTACAAGAAAATATAAATAATACTTGGTATAATTTTTTTGTCTGCGAATTGGTTAAAATTACACTATAATCGCACAAAAAATTTGGTTCAAGTTTATGCTCATTTTATTGTATTGTATCAAAGCGAATGAATGTTTAATATTCGATATAAATTACTTTTATGCAGGACAGCCCAGGACTCAGCTCGATAGAGTTCAGTCAGTGATGAGTGCTGCGGCGAGGCTTAAGCCATGTATTCACTAGGGGACAAATTGTCCCTCAACAGCATGCGCGGCACAGAGTCTACGTGACGTTGCAACGTCGTGCACTGTTCCGCGACCTCGCGCACAACATAGCGCGGCATTCTACGTGCCGTGGCAACGTTGCCATGCGCACGGTACCCGAGCGTACTCACTGCAACATTCCGCGGAGCGTCAGTACCACGTGGTATGTTTACAAGTGAATACGCATGCGCTGTATCTGTCAAGATGACAACGCGGGGAAACGAAATCGTTCTCGAACTCGTCGAGCTGTATCGATCGAAGATCGCATAGAATGTCCGTCCTTCTTTCTCTTTGCAGTTAATAATTTCGCATTCTCCTCTTTTTTCTCCTCTTACTTTTCGATAAACTCATTAACATAAACAGATACGCGGCTATCATCTTAACCTCTTAGGGCGATATATTTCCGTGACGTCTGGAAAACAATAATTATTTGCAAAAAGGACCTTGTTTTTAATAATATTCAATTTACTACAGTAAAACCTCGTTAATTTGAAATTGCGACCCAAAAAAACATTTCGAATTGCGCGGAACCCCGTTTTCGCCAAATGTGATATCGCAGCTGTCATCCATAACCTCATTGGATGACATTTCCGCGACAAGATATGCGAGTCCCGGTGTGTACACGTCAATTGACCGCGTCATTGTCCCCGAAACATGAGCGTAGATGTTGATGCGACATGTCGAGCGGAATGTTTCGCGATTTGTCCCCTAGTGAATACATGGCTTTATATTCAAAGCATCAAAGTGCTCGCGGATATCCTCAATGCTGAAGCAGCTACATTGGCTTCGCCTGCCAGAGCGGATAAATTACAAACTCTCTCTGATGGTGTACAACAGTCTTCAAAGAAAAGCACCACAGTATTTGACCGACCTCTGTATACCAAATAATATCACTGGAAAACGGCTCACCCTGCGCTCAGCTTAATCGGAGGCCCTCTGCAGGCTGGTAGTACCAAGGAGACCTGGAGCCACCGAGTTTGCGGAACGTGCTTTCAGCTTTGCGGGCCCAGCTATGTGGAGTCAGCTGCCTCCAGTGCTGCGATCTATGGAAAACCAGGAACGCGTAAAGCGCCCTTGAAGCGTCTCTTACGCAAAAATGGCGCTATATAAATTAACATAAACATAAACATAACATAACATTTTACAGAAGACAGGAGAGAAATATAAAAATGCTAATTTTGACGTCGCTAACAACATTTCACCCTAAATGAAAGGAATATTTTCAATTCAAAATTGTCTACCTATACATTTTGGTGGTATGTGATTGATATTTATTTTAAATATTATTTTTAACGTCAAAATTGACAAAGTGTGCAATGTTATATAGTAAAATTATGATTACGCAAGCCAATGAGAAGAGACCCCTATCTAATTTAAAAGTAATTTTAAAAACTATTATGTTTTGCTCATTGCGAAGTATTATTTCCATTACGTTCTCTCCGTAGTATTTGAGATTCATCTCACTTCACTTCGTGATACCCCAGCTCGTCTCATGCGGACCACGTCGCCACCACTTGACTCTGATCTTCCCCGAGAGGGTTTTAATATGGAGCCACGCGGCGCCCGCAAGCAGGGGTGGCGTCAGGCCAAAACGCAAATACCCGATGCGTTCGTTTAAATTGAGCACACTCGAAATGACAGTGAGCGGTGTTCCCTGTGAGGTTTCGATTGCCTGAGCAGACTAGATTTGTGCAAGCAGTGAAATACATCCCGAAAAAAATTACTAAATAATGTCACGTGTCGTGGCTGCGGGGGGAATGAGTGAAAACGTTGGAAATTAATTACTGATTAATCAACTATTCAATGTACAAAGTCACTTAACGCTATACATTAAAATACACTACATCGCGATATATCACTCGTAAATCAGCGCTTAATCATCGCTGGAACACTTCATTTAACATTCACTAAAACATTCCGTTCAATTTCCGCTCGTTTTGAACTTTGATTATTCGCTCATTTATCGCTCCGACTGACCACCCCGGCTGTCACGGCTTGCAGCGACATCGCGGTGTTTTCGCCTGTCAAACGCGCCTACTACCACTCTGCCGCCGCGTTCGGCGCTCCTATTTATATCTGAAAAGCTGGTATTTAGGAGAACGTTCCCGTGGCTTCTGGGCTTTTCTAGTTTTCTTCGAATGTTTCAGATGCCTCCCGAAGGCCGTAGATCAACCTAGGCCGTTCTAAATTTTTCGATAGTATCGTGACAAGTGACAGGGAGTGCATAATTATTTTTAGCATCCCGTTGCAATACCAAAAAAAACTAGTATTGTAAAAAAGGTAAATATTACTTTGATAAAACATATATTAACAAGAAATCGATAAACAAAAATATTATGGAATATTCATATAAAATCATTGAACGTCGCACGGAGGAGTAATCCTATAAAAAGATGGCCGAAAGTCATGAGAATGAAGTTCGCTAAAAACAATACTGGGTTCATTTTTTTTAAATTTTAATAATCATTACGTCTCATGGCGGCCATTTTATTGACCTTCGTTCAGGTTGCTTGACAATAACATTTTGTGATATGAGTTATTTATACGCAGTATTTAAAAAGTGAAATTGATTCCATAAAGCATACTTTACTGCCATCAATGTGTGGACGGTAAGGTATGCAATACTGCCACTAATACTTTTTTGCAAGGCTCCTTTGTTCTTTAATGTTCTTCCCGAAAACATTGAGACTGCCAATACTCTGTCACTTTTTGAAAAAATGGTTAAGGAAGTTATGCTGAATGAAAGATAGAAATGATATTCAAATGTCTTTGGTATCCATTCTATAATAGTCAGTGTGAACACTGAACACCTTACTTTTACCGTTTCTACACAACACTATTCGTGAAGACATTATTATCACCTGCATTTGCACAAATACCCAACTGCCAAAAAACAGGTCATAATTAATTTTTTGCTCATTAAATTGTATTTTTTTATCATTATTTAATATAAGTGCAATCACTTGTATATTTTTTTATATACATTATTTTTAATCTTGTTATTGCTTTGGTATTATAAAATATCTACTGTTTTATTATCCACATTTTATATTTATATCCTCAATGAATTGATTGATTATATAGCTAAGTAGTATTTTGTTTTATATTTATATTATTTTGTTCTCACTATATTGTCCTTCCTAGTGAGATGAGCAGCTCCTGTTCCTATGATATGTATCAAGATGAAGTAAATAAATAAATAAATACTTCATCAACGATGAGGTGCTACTTTTGCAATTGAACATGCTAATACTTTAATAATCTCGACAAAAAAATAAGAGAATCCAGGATCTCTGCGGATTAGGCACTCAATCCTCCATGCAAGAATTAGGTTCTTCAAGTCACTACTTCATTTGGCATACAAAATCTCCTTAAAGAAATGGCAAGCTAGAACAAAGATAAAAATTATAATAAAATTTTATTTTACAATACGTTTTTTTATTATTACTATTATATTTTGTGTTTATTTTGAAAAATTAGACGAAAATAAACTACATTACTACATATAATTGCTTTTAAATACATTTCCGTACAAAAAACACCATAAATAGTTTTGGTCAGTAAATATGACAAAATACTCCTCTGTGCGTCAACACAAATTATTGTGTTAGATTTAATTAAGATTTAATGTGTTGATTGAAAACTATCTGACCTATTTTTTCTCAAATTGTAACAGTTGACAGCCCTGTAGGTCTTAAATGTGATAAATATTCAAGCACCTACTAGAAATGATTCAGTACAATTTGATGCTGTTTTTTAATTATCAAAATATTGGTGTTTTTTTCGCTTTGTTACTACAAGGTTTTGCATCCTCGTAGCCCAGTGGGTTCCCGCACCGAGGGTTCCGGGTTCGATTCCAGGTGGGGTCGCAATTAATCTTTATGATTTACTCTAGCCTGAGTGTTCTGTGATGTGAATTTAATCTATGTGATTTAATTAAGCCTGAGTGTACTGTGATGTGTTTGTAATTGGGTCTCTTGGCCTATTAAAGTGTAAAAGCTAAAAAAAGTGATGTTTTGCTGATACTTATCATAATCTAGTACATCTAGTACAAAGAAGTGTGTTATCATCATCACCGGTCAGTATTGTCGATTCACTGCTTGAAAAAGAATAACGTGTTTGAAAACGATCATGTTTACCAGTTGTACGCAACATGAGATACGTTTAACGCATGCACACGATTTGGCCAGATCAAAGCCTTTTCATCCCCGCCTTTGGGGGTCTCAGGTCTGTCTGCCGCGGCCGTCAGTTTGGTCTCTCTTTGCACGGATCAATCCATCCCTTATCCCTAATCCAGCGGGATGCTAATCAAGGGGTGGGTTTCATCCAATCAATCAATCTTTGCGCAGGGGTAGGACGCCTTAAATCGCGTGATCAGTAAAATAAACTATATTAATATTTTAAGAAACGCTTTTGTTCGTTTTCTTTGTATACATTCTTAATCGACCTTTTAACCTCACCCATGCAGTGTCTAAATATTAAACACGTTGTTTTAAAACAAATTTTCGATCGGAAAAAAAATTTTTTCGATCGAGCCGCAGTTTCTGCGGCTGTTGCTTGAGTGACGTGATTATTCATTTTAATCTAAATAATGACCAAACCAATTAGAAAATATTGCGTGATGTTGAAAGCTTCCGAGCTCTAGCTTGTCGGGAAGTTGGTGAAAAATCAATTACAAGATTCTACCACAAGAAACAGTAAACAAAGAGAGCTAAATAAAACCATGTAAAAATAACTACTACTTAAGTGTGAATGCAAGCGACTGATTTGAAATTTAGCAATTTTTTACTGTTTTTTTTTTTTAGCGAAATTTAAAATAAATTAAATTTTAATAAATATTATTATTAAGTTCTACGGGTTAAGTATATTTATGTGTTACAGCTGTTTCGGCTTGTAAGGCCATTATCAAACAGTGGATATACCACGTACAAACGACTTATTTATACAATTTTAAGTTACCCCTTCCCCTTTAGAGTAATTAGATATTTGTGGTGAAGCCCTGTAGTAATGTACGTTTTTTCCCGGGCACTTATCATTAAAGGTGCCTCGGTTAACGTTATGCTTAATTATCAAAAATTCCCCGTTTTCTGCAAGTGTTATTTATAAATATTATTTTAATTTATGTCCTTGATTATTGGTTTTTTAAAAATATTTAGAAGTGGAGAGAAGATCATTTTTTGTTGATTATTTAAAAGTTTAATATTTGGATCCTTTATATATTTATTTATTTCTAGTTGCTCAAGTAAATTCATCCTAAAACCTTTTGTTTCTATATGTAAAGGTTTTGGTTCGTTATCACCTTGCGGGACGTGGTTTTCATTTAACAAATGGGCCGCAAATTTTGACTCTAAATTTTTATTTTTATAGCAGCGCATGTGTTCCGCGAATCTAGTTAAAAAAGACCTTCCCGTTTGTCCTATATATGTGGCATTGCAATCTTTATGATTACATGTTAATTTGTATTGATTTCGTAAGCATGATTTTGTATTTTTAAAGCTTTTTATTAAAAAAATTATGCAATTTTAAAATCTTTAACACTTTTATCTAAATATTATATATAATGCCGCCTGTAGGGCCTAGCAGCAGGTAATGGGCGATTACCTATTCACGCACTATCAACGCAGTGATCACTACGGCCACCCGCAGGGCCAATCAGCAAGCAACTGGCGATAACCGTTTGCATAACTACTAATTATCATTGTTTTCACTGTTTTTATCTTTTTTTGGTCAAAACTGACATTTTTGAACCAATATTTTGAGAATAATCAGTTCATTTAAAACTGTGTTTTACCAAACCATGACGTCACTATAAAAAATAATGTGTCCATAATAAATGCATAGACGGTGAAATTACACATGATCGGAATCCCTCGAAATATTTAGAATACAAAAATACTATAGAACGTTCTACACCATTCGAGAAACATCTGGAAGCAATGGGAACATTCTCGCAAACACTAGAAATGTATATAATAATCACGGAGTTTCGAAAAACCAACATGTTTCGTATAAAAGGTGGAGCCAGTGCTGCAGCGGAACATGTTTATTTTGACGACAACAGTGTTACCAACGCGTGTGTGATACGAGCGACAGAAAATCAAGCCTAAACAAATTACCTAACTGACGTTGAAAATAAGTGCAATCACTTGCATGCGAATTGACGTGAATTCTCTGCGAACATGTGTAGGAATATTCTACCAAGCGATAATAAAGTGTTACACAGAAGAAACAATGGTGTTGAAATTAAATTCGTGTCCAGTGACTGTGAATTTATTAAAACAATTAATAAATCGTTTATTAATTTCCAGTATTTTTAATTGGCTGTAGTGTGGTAGACAGAATAAAGAAAGGAGTGCTGAGATGGTTTGGTCATGTAGAACGTACGAGTGAAGAAAGGATGGTAAATAAAATATATACGGCGAATGTTAAAATAATATTAAAATATACGCAACAGGAATAGAGGGATTGTGAAAGACCTGGCAGGATCAGATACTCTAAGTATTGGAGGATGGCCCTCTTAAAAGCCTCAACTAGCCGTGGAGCATACATGAGAAGATGTATGAATGTAGCCGTAGCAAACAAAAGTGGTCTGCCAAGATAGAAGAATATGACGTTCTATTCTCTCTGGAACGTGATGGTTAGTTAGTTTAGTGTTTTCATTTGCCTATCACAGCCATGTCCAATGACAATAACTTTTCGTGCAATATTCAATCCCTTCGGCCGCATTCACGTGCCTTTGTATCTGGCGACATCTGTCGTTAAACAGCCGTGACATTCAGCTAACCACCTTCGCGCTCCCCCCCCGCGTGTCCTTTAATCACTCCCGGCGACCCTCCCCACATGTGTCATTACCATCCCCCGGTTAAAAACTGCGCGGGCAGAAAAAAGTTATTTCGCGCCCAATTTGAGGTTGGTTTAAAAAGCAATTTGTTTTTTTTATTCACTCGTAAATGTATAAATGTGGGGGTGAGTTGGCCCGACGTTACGGGGGGAGAGGATGATGTAATTACGGTATCAAAATTGAACATTTTTAAAGATATTTGAATAATTCAATTTGTGATATATAAAGTGATTTATATTGAACGATGTGTTTCATTTGGCTGGAAAGGTTGTCAATGTTTTGCGCTGGATTTTCAAATAAGTCTTCCTTGTGGTTTTTTGAAGATGTTTATATTATAATTTCCAGTGATACACTTGTACAATTCTTATTAAGAATACTAGAGAAGTATTCTATTTGAGATTAAATTAATAATTCTGTTGTAATAACCTGAAAAAAATTAATTTATTTATTTATATAATAGAATTAATTAAATAAATAAATAAATTATTTTTTATTTTTTATTTATTTATATAATAGTTATTCGGAAAACCAACAGCTACCAATAATACAGTAGACACAATGAATGGTAAACATAAAAGCCAATTATAGGTTTTCACTGGTAGCAACGACTAAAAAAAAATAATTACATTTATTTTATTTGAAAAATGGCTCGGAAAGCGAGCGCCGCACATTTATTTACATTTTATTTTTAGCGAAATTTAAAATAAATTAAATTTTAATAAATATTATTATTATGAAGTTCTACGGGTTAAGTATTTTTATGTGTTACAGCTGTTTCGGCTTGTAAGGCCATTATCAAACGGTGGATATACCACGTACAAATACATTTATTTACAGCTTATTTTGAAATAAGTCTAAATTATATTTTTTTGTGAGTGCATTAAATTTGCTGCAAGTTCGCCACAAATATGAATTTTGCCTGTAGTTTATAGAAGCAAGGGGAGGAAAACGAAGAAGGTTTCTTCTTAGAACTTTAGGAGGAACATTAGTAGAGAGCTTGGATAATGATTCAAGACGGTATATTAAGCCTGAGGCTATTTTTAGCAAATAATTAATTCTGCTATTTCGCAACGTTTTTGCAGAATTTTGATGATGTTTTATTTTTGCATATTTCCAGATATTGCCCTCATGTAAAATTCCTTATTAGAAATGTATTTGATAAATATGATACTTACTAGCCAATAAGGTAGTAAGTAAAAATGTCAAAGCTATTGAGCACCTGTTGTAGTAGATATGCGGGCTAGCCGCGTGTAGAGTACTCGGAGCATCGTTGACTCTAAGGAATTAGAAATCATAACAACATATCAGCCCTTATAATGGACCGCGCAATGGGATATCGGCCAGTAAGGTCTTAGAAATACGGCAGAATACCCCAAAAAACTCAAAACAGAAGTCGTCCATCCTAGTCAACACCGTAGTGGGTAATTTTGTACTCTAAAAGACGTGGCAACGGCGAGCTGTAACCAACGTAACTTTTTAGTATGGAAATGCCTAGAAGTGTCGATGCAGAAATCCACCCCACGATTGCGAGTTAATATACAGAATATACAGTCTCCGGGGCTGCAAATCGAATACCTAATTGGTCATGAAAGTGAGTCTTTATTTGGTTAGGGGCTGTTCCCAGGGGTGGTTTGCGGGGGACCGTAATCACGGGCCGTGTCCGATGGAGGGGCAGATAAGTAACTGCGCGCTTTCATAGCGCAGGTAAGGGTAACTCTAAAAAATTCAAACGAGAGTCAACACGATCTATATGAACGTTTTTTTCGATTTTTTGTCGATACTTTTTTTACACATGATTTTTCTGGTCACGCATTCTTTGGCTATTATTATTACATTTAATTATTAAATAAGGTTATTTCACTTTTTTATTAGAATAATCTTTACTAGTTAAAAACACGTCAATGAAAAAACATTTTTTTTGTGTATATTAAGAGTATAAAAATGATTTTGAAATTCAACATTTTAAATTACCGCCAAAACACCATTTTCACTAGCACGAGTACGTACGTGCATCGCAATTGTATGGTATAGGCAGGTCTTTCTACGTACGACGCACATTATTTAGTTGTGTTGGTGTTTACGGGTATAAACATCAACACATGTGCCCGGTATGCATGGCTTACACATGCTAATTCAATTGTATTTCTTAAATGAAAAAAGGTCTACCCAGATATAGTAATACTATGGTACTATACCAAACGCGTGAGCTAATACGTCACGACCAATCATGAGCGTTTTAAGGAAGTCGTATTTGTAAAGATTTTTATAATAAAAATTATGAATGAAAACATTACTCCACATTATCCATACTGATTCAAAGAATATAATTCAAATTTATTAAATAATTGATTTGTATTTGTATGTAATTTTTTTATTATTATTTTTATGACTTTCAAAACTTCAACCATTGCTTTTCACTCTATATTATTACTTTTTTGTTTTTGAATTTCTATTAATGTTTTCCTTATGCTTCTGCTTGTTATATACTTCCTTTTTACTTTATATTATATTTATCTTTGTACATTTGTATCTGCATTTTAAGTATTTTCTTTTCACTTTACGTCATTATTATGTTTACACGCTATTATTTTTTTCTTTAAAATATACATTCTATTAATGTACACTTTACCTATCTGTTGTATAAGCCCTATAGGGCGTTAATTAATAATAAATTAAAAAAAAAAATGAATCTATTTCATATATTTTAATCGGAATTTGTAATATATGAAATTTCCCTATGGTATAGTTTACAGAGAATTGAAAATTTGAGGACAGTTTAAGGGTGTTTAAAAAAGTCTTCTTTCTTCAATTTTGAATAAATAATACTTTGGTGAATTGTCAATAGTAAAGGAATAAGTGACATTAAAGTGTTTGACGAAAAAATGTACATTTCTTATCCCAAGGAAGTGAGCATCGCTCCCGAAACATTTTGAATTTTGTTATAAAAATTGATCGTTATATAAGCAAAGTGTTTATTGATTTATTTATAAAGATAATCGTGTAATTTATTGAGAAAAAATATTATATATAGCCAATAAAGTGGAATAATTGTCTTTAGTTCTTAAGCGTCGATGGTTTGATAATATATTAATTTATTTTTAAAAAAAGTAATTGTCGTTTTAGTAATATATATATTTTTAGTAAATATATGGAAAATTTTTTGATTAAATTCCTTTCTACACAAAAATGTGAAACAAATGTTGCGCCATGAGGAATAGTTATCGCCGAATTTCGCTCGCGTTGCCCTCTAAACCACAGCTTATTTCAATGATGCGCACCGCTGTCTTTATGTGGTATAAGTCCATAATTACAATGCAAAAAATGTATACATTTTCACATTGGTACCCCTGAAAGGGATATAGTTATGATCGTGTATCGTTTAATTAATAAAAAGGCACTCACCATTCCCTTTACGAGATATCCAATTACTCAATCATAATATTCTCGCGAGATGAAGATGTTATAGGGAGGTAGCCGCGCACTTGTTCGACACATTCTCCGCCATTCTCCGAGGCTGGACCGTCAGCTGGGAAATGGATCATTTCGCTAAACCAGATGGATTGTAATAATTCAATTCAATTCAATTCAATTCAATTCAATTCAATTTATTTAATAATATGTACATTACAAACTAAGTGTTTAAGGCATACATATTATCCGTCCGTGTGCGCGCTAGGCCTGTTACAACAAACATGTTGGTTTCGCGATTCTTCGAGAACATTCTTTAGGTTTCTAGTTTAATTTCTAATTTGTCCGTAAACGCTCCAGTCGATTGCAGAATGCTCCAGAGTGTCATGGAATACTTCAGAGATTTCGAGAGACTGCGATAGTGCGCAATTAATCCTTCTTCTAGCACTTGCTTACTTATCATCACGCCGTTTTTCCACGGGGGTAGGCAGAGAGGACAGATCGCCACACTCTTCTGTCCTGGCATACAACTCTAGCCTCATCTAAATTCATCCATCTTTGTACGCAAGCTCGACGTTTGTTGAGGCTTCTAACGGGACCATCTTTCAGCATCTGTCGCCCCCTCTCTCTGGCGCCGTCTGGATTCTGCATTCTGCATCTCTTACTATATTCTGTATCCGTATCCAGGCATCAGATTTCTCTCAAAATGGCTGTCGGTACAGCATCCGCCAGCCACGTGGGCGATGTTGTCGTCCGGCCTCGTGCGAGCCGCGTGTCCGGGTAATAGCCTAACATGTAACTCTTGATAAAAAGCGGCGCGAAGAGCGTCCAATTATCGCATTTGCCTCGCAAAAAATAACTCTCGCAAGAGGCTGAGGTGGCTCCGCGCCCACCCTTGTTAGGGGCTTTGTGTTTTGTAATCAATACGCCAGCTTCATCCCCGCACTGGTAGGGGATGGTGTTGTTGTTTATAATGTTCATTCATTCGTGAAAATATCGGCTTTTTCAATTTCGATACACATGATTCTAGCGAAATACCCAGAGCTAATACGAGATTAGCAATACGTGGTGTCATCTATCGACAGTATTTTCACAATTAAATTACGAGGACAATTTAAACGAGCATTGCATAAAAAACACGTATCTTTAAATAAAATAACTCATTGTTTAAGACCACTTTATCGAGTTTTAAGCAACTAGTTTCAACTCACAGGTGAGCCTTCATCAGGGTTGAATATTAACTAATGAAAAACAGAATCACAATAAAGAAAGCATTAAGGGAAAAAAGAACGTCAACTGAAGTGGGGGTTAGGTTAGGTTAGGAGAGGAGAACACATCTAGAATTGGGCTGCGCGATAAATCTAGTTGTTTATTAAGTAAATAAAAAAATAACTATAATATAACCTAAAACGAATAATATTTGCATTAAAACAAATTAGGTTAGGTTAGAATGTTTTTAGAGTGTTCATTTTTTATTATTGTAAGTAATGCACTAATAAATTGTATTTTCGTTTATTTTCGTATTTTCCAGAGCATTGCCATTTTGAGAACACGGCATACAGATAAAATACTGTAGGTATATAATATTACGTAAGATTTGTCACCAAAATAATCAGAAATATAAGCAACAATCAAAAATGGGAAATTACTACAGCATAATACAAGAATTAACAAAGAATTAATTATACAAAAGAAAATAAATTATTATATAATACAATGAAATATTATATTATAAATAAGATGTACAGAAGCGAGACAACACGAAATATTCTTTATAGGGATCCGTAGAAAGAACTACGCCTTAACCAATAACACTGATACACCGTCTTGGTATTAAGATTTCGAAACTAGTTGACAGTTTTTCGTCGACTGTAGGAGCATACCTAATTTAAAGACTTGAATGGATCGTTCTATTCAATATATACGTTTTTTTAAAATTTCATAATTTAATATAATATTTATATTATTTTTTTAAATTATCCAATAGATGGTAGTTTTGTACAAAATGTTTTCTCTATATTAATGTATACAATATGTTTGTTGTTATTATTGAAGATGTTAAAAATACACAAGTTATTTATGTTCTTCGTGCAACTTTGATGATATATGCTGGATGTGAAACGACCCTCTTACAACCCTAGTTTTTTTAATACCAGGCTACCCCATCCCTTATAACTTTTTGACTACTCATATCTTTGGCTGATTGTATTATACCTCGATGGCCTGAATGAGCTCTGCTATATTTTTCACAACACACAAATGAATAACAATGATCGCGTGTCGGCTAAAAGGTTTGACAGGTACGTCTAGCGGGGGCGCGCTCCCCGAGAGGCGCACGCGGTCATTAAGGCCGCAACGCACTGCGACTTATTCGTGCAGGCTTTGCGACTGTTGAAATAATTAAGTTTCATGTGATCAAACAGTGTTAGGGGAATCGATCGGTGTGGTATAATCACTTCCTGAGTATGATAAGTCTTCTTTGAAATAAGGAAGAAATTTGATACCCGATCTTGTTCAGTAATTATCACTTTATTTATAAACAATCCTCTGCGTGCGACCGTCAGTGCCCGAATGGCGTCGCCCGTTTCCCCCGCTTCCTACCGCATGCATTCATCTCTTTCACACTATCACTACGCACTCCTCATACACCACAATCGGAAAATCGCAGCCACAGTGATCTGCAGTCCGAGAGAGCTGTTTCGGCTTGTAAGGCCATTATCAGACTGTTTGATAATGGCCTTACAAGCCGAAACAGCTGTAACACATAAAAATACTTAACCCGTACAACTTAATAATAATATTTATTAAAACTTTATTTATTTTAAATTTCGATAAAAATAAATATGGAGTTCTACAAATTAAACACAAAAACCATAAATACGAGAGTAAGTTAATGTAGCATCTACCGTATCAGGGTGTCTCAAGAATTTGGTCTATAGGAACAAAAATATGCGTCTTAGAAACAAGGTCAAGATATTATTATTATCTTAATATTTAAAGCATTAACTTTGTGGTTAGACATTATAACAGAATGTTAGTTAACTGAGTAAAAACCACTACCAGATTTAAGGTCTACCGGTTTCGAGACGTTCCCGTCTCTTCGTCAGGACCCAACCATAGTATTGTTAAACTTTCACCAATATTGATCACATGAAAGTTTAACAATACTGTTGAACTTTCATGTATAGTGTTGTGAATATAGTAGTGTTGGTCCTAACGAAGAGGCGGGTACGTCTCCTCGAAACCGGTAAACCTTAAATCTGGTAGTGGTTTTTACTAAGTTAACTAACATTCTGTTATAAGGTTAAGATATATGACAGACATGCGTGCGACCCATCATGACATGTGCTGTATAGTGATGGGTCCGCTATGTATTAAGTACTACAATGAAGTAGTACATTATACTGAAGCGCACACTTCACACTTTGTAAGTGAACTGCGCACTTCAAATTTCACACTTTAAAGTACACTCTTTAGATAGTATACTTCACACTACACTCACTTTAATTTTGTGAAATTTTTTGGCTGATTTGTATGTTTTGCGAAGTTGATGTAGCTAAAACCATTTAATAAATAAATGAAATATTAAAATGAAACAACCATATAAAAGGATCATGTCAATGATGATGAGAAGAGGCTCTACAAAAACACTAGCTATGGAAGTGACTATCTTTCCTATTGCTAGTGTTACAATAATAAAACAATTACTTTAAAATTTTTTAATCAAAATATCTTTGAATTTTAAGATTTCGATTCGAATTGCTTTTAATACGCCTTAACCGCGCGCGACCTAGCCACGCTAGCACCGTTTTGAGTCCGGCACTTTGTTTACCCGGATATAATGACACGGAACCTTTCAACGGCCGGCCGCGAAAGGAGGCTGTTTGCTCGGCGGCAATGGCGACCTAACTAAACCTCCGCTCAGCGGCAGTGACGTCAAAAGAAAAAATGAATACTGCACTTGGTAATTTATCACTACGGTGTGTGACCAGCGTTTGAAGAGTCATTCTGATAGAATCCAGGGTCATCGTGACTATTATCATCATCATCACTGTTGGTTCTGTAACCCCTGGTGGATCTTCGCCTTCTCGAGAGTCTTCCACCACTCATTTTGGCCAGCTCTTTCCAGTTCTGAATCTCCAAGGTAGATATTGTGTCTTTGAGGACAGTGTCAAGTCATATGGAAAGTATGAGCGAAGGTCGGGCTAGGAAATATATGGGGCGAGTGTTGAAGGCAGCAGGAAGAGAGGGCATTCGCGAAAGACCTGGCGTGATCAGATACCACAAATATTGCGGGATGGCCTCGCTAAAAGCCTCAACAACCGTATAGCATATATGAGAAGATGTATAAATATAGCCGAAGCAAAAATGGTGTGCCAAGATAGAAAAGTATGGCATTATACCCTCTCTGCCTATCCCTGCAGAGAAACAGCTTAATGGTTAGTGATATGCATCTGGATGGACGTCTGTCTGAACGCATGACAGGGACAGGAGGTAGAGAGAGAAAAAGGGATAAAAACATTTTTTAATTATATATTTTGATTATTTTTTTTAAATAAAGATGCGAACAACGTGTCGCTTCAATATTCTTAATATTCTCAAACTAAGCCAAAAGCCTTTTCAATGAAAATAGAACTAATTTGCTGGTGACCTGAAATAGGGTTCGAACCACCGACCACCAACAAGCTACTCAAACACTTCAGTTGTATCATTGAAAGATTTGGCAGATACTTCGTGGTGCAACATTATAATTTCAAATATGTTTTAATATACTTTGTAATACACACACAATATGAGTTATTAATTTACAACTATAGTTTCGAGAGGAGCAGTCCCTCTCATCATCAGGTATAGATAATAATAGATAATAATAATATTATCTATACCTGATGATGAGAGGGACTGCTCCTCTCGAAACTATAGTTGTAAATTAATAACTCATATTGTGTGTGTATTACAAAGTATATTAAAACATATTTGAAATTACTTCAGTTGTATTTGAGTAGCTTGTTGGTTGAAATTGAATAAATTGAATTGTATGCTAAATGCGTGTAAATAAAAAAAAATCAGTTATACTAAAGATTCAATCGGCCCTTACTGAACTAGACGCGATCGGCCGCTCAATCACACGCGTTAAACGCAATAATCAGTGTGCTGATGAAGAAAAAAATCCACAGTTTTGACGTCCCCCTCAACCAGCGCCCTGGGCAGTCGGGACGCCAGTCGTCGACCGAATCCCACCCCGTTCGCATTCCATTATCAAATAAGACCTTTCTCCTCCGTTGTGTGCGCGAGGAATTATTTTCTCTTAGCATGCTAATTTCTGATGCGGCGTTCGGCAGTTACGACATGAGGTGATACCACGACTGCTCCATCCCATAATTAGAATTTGGAATGGAACGTGATGGCCCGGGGCGGACACGTGGTTGCCGTTTTGTTTTTAAATTCCTCAGTTATGCGAGGCAATTTTTAATGTAGGCACTTTTGTACTTATCAACACCTCTTTTGAAATAGTCCAACTTGATATTGAATTCTATTCCAATGATGTTGTTTCTATTTTTGTATTTTTATTTATCAATGCCCTAGTGGGCTTTTAGAGAATATATAAAGTTACAAGATTTTTTATATAAACAATAAACACGTTTTAAAATAAGAATAAAAAACAAAAAATAATAAAAATGCGTGTTATAAAAGCAAAGGCAGCAAGATACAAAAAAAAAAAAATGTTTTGATTGCAATCACCGAAGATTACTAATTTAAAATGTATTACTTTCTAGATTATGTTTCCTATTAATTTATAGGCTATGTTTCATATAAGCTCTCGAATTTAGTACATTATCAAACAGTCCGTCTGTCCATATGTAATTTCGTTCGAATTCACGCCTAAAAAACCAATTAAACGACCGGAGATGCCGCTCTACGCATGCTGCTATGCCCGCCTCTCCATGGACCGCCAAAAATATACAATAAATATATACTAGAGCATAGCAAAGACGCGACCCAATGTTCCGTCATTTTTGATGGGTTGCAGCTAGTAAATTAGTAATCCTCGATGACTGCATTATTTTTTTTTTTAGATATTGCTGCCTTTGCTTTTATACCCCATAAATTAAACATATTCAAGAGAAATGATCAATTACTAAAAACACTGATTGGTATAAAACCAAACAGTAATAATTAAAAAACTTTTTAAAAAATTAAAAGATAATCAGAATAAAGAGTCATGGCTGCTTGAATATTTTCGACTGATAATCAAGGCAGGAATATAGTCCTGCGAGGTTATGAATGTTTTCCAAATAACTCTGCACATTCAGCAGAGCGTGATGGATGGTCCCGCCGAAGTACCGGGTGGACCGGCAGCTCGAGCCTGGCCCAGGAGCGGCAGCCTCTGACCCTGACCCCGACCAGAGCTGGTCCCCGCTCCTGGCGCTGCTGCCGCCACCGGCGAAACGTGACAAGTGATCATTTGTGAATTTCGGCCACCGAACACTTTCAGACATCCTCCCACGGGAGACCCTGCACACTTGTAATTACGATTCCCATCGGCGTGGTGCAATGCAGATCCAAACCTGGAACATCTCTCATATACTTGGGAGTGTACATATACCTACATAAGAATTTCGGCAGTATTTTTATTTTATTTTTTATTTTATTTTATTTTATTTGGGAAACATACAGTACAATTTTAATTTTTATTCCGAAAACAACAAAATTAAAACAATATTTTTATATGAAAGTATGTTCTAAGAACACAGTTACTGCATTTGGTCCCCAGAGGAATGATTTTAATTAATTAAGATAACTTCTTCTTCAAACACAGCAAAATTATTTTGTGTTGACATTATAATTTATAGAAATAAACATTGTTTACACCACTTTTTTTATATTGAAAAAAAATTCAACATGTTTTAAAGCCAATGGCTTCTTCATCAGGACAACAAATGTATACATTTAATGTAATGTATACTTATACATTTGTTATCTTGATGAAAAAGCCATTGGCTTTGAAATATGTTGAATTTTTTTTTCAATATAAAAGAACTGTCGTAAAAAAAGTTTATTTCTATAAATTATAATTAAGATAAATTATAGAAACCTCACAGAGACGAAGCTATTAATGTATGAGAAACGTGCATGGAAGTCTCTTTATACGATGGCCCATAAATAAAGAAATTATTCGAGAATTATTAATCTCAAAATCAAATACTGTTGCTTATCAAACTGTCTAATTATCATATGTTAGATATAGATAGGTATCTGTATCTAATTTTTAAGTCAGATTATATTTGTTGTACATGTGAGGTATAAAAGTATACAGCAATATCTGCAAAAAAAAATTTATGCAGTCATCCAGGGTTGCTAAATTATAATCATTCACGATATATAACTCTTTTTTGATCCAAAACTCGGGCCGCAAAAAATTCGATTATCATTAGAATCATAAACTTGTTTTTACAATAAGAAAATTCTCTCGGCATAGACTTATACAGGCACAAAGTATATTCAGCAAAAACTAAAAAAAATGAATTCATTATTTTAAGTTTACACAATAAACACAAGTTGGATGGATGTTTGTTACTAACGATTAAACGGATCTGTATGAAATTTGGCACAGAGATAGATTATTGTCTGGAAAAGCACAAATAATACTTTTTATCCCAGTAATAGGTTTCTGTAGGATGAAATCAAAGTCTACGCGAACGAAGTCGCTGGCAATAGCTAGTTAATCAAAAAGCTACCGAAGTTTGGTAGATTTAAACGAAGTTCGGCAGATTAAACGAAGTTTGGCAGATTTAAACAAAATTCGGCCGTAGACGAAGTTCGGTAAAAGTAGCCGAAATTCGGCTACACCGAATGTGAAATTAATTTCGGTGCATCTTTAATAAACACATCACCTTTAAGCAAGTAAATTTTATAGATATTATTGTAAGCGATTAATAGATGAAAGGAGCAAATTGTAATCAATTGAAATAGTTATTTTATAATTTAATTCTAGCGTCCACTAGCGGGAGACACACACTGTTGTTTGGGACCATTGCATTGTAAAAAGTAGATTGCTTTCAATAATGGAATAATATGTGTATTAATCAATTAAAAAGAGACTGCATAATATAAGGTCGAAAAATTTACGTTAATTTACCAAGCGGCCGTGGCGAAATTGGACGCGCCATTCCCAGATAGGTCGGAGTTCCGTTAATTTTATTATTGCTCTGTATGTCTTTTCTAATATATTTATAAAGCTGTTATATATTTTAATTTATTATCAAAGAAAGTCACTGAACACGAGTTACACTGTAGTACAGTTCTTAATTTTTATAGTCGCTAAATGTCTCCCGAATATTTCACGTGCTTATTATTGTGCCGTTCCTTAATTCGTACTATTCAACCCGGTATATTCTTATGTAGTCGCTCCAGTATTCTTCCTTTATTCCGCTGTTATCACTGGTAGTCACATTGCGTTTGTTCGCTTACTAATATCGCGTGTTGTAATATCACGAATCACCGTTTTACGGAGATGATGTCACACTTATCGTTACGAACGAATTGCTCACCTCACGTTGCGTGACACCTTTTATAGGGAAATTCCTCAGAAAGGTTTGTTCTAGAGGTAACGAGAATTCTGTAAAAAGTTCTAGCCTATTCCAATTAAGTATTTTAGGGCGTCATGGAATGTAGTAGAATTTTCGAGACAGAGAATGCCGTCACGCCTGACTGACTCTGCGTCGCGTGACGTTACTCGGTTTTTATCAGCATTTAGTAGGTATACAGTCTCCTTCAATATCATTTACTAGTGTCTGTTGTATTTCAGAATAAATAGATACCACATTTTGGTCATCGCGATGTTTTCAGGATGAGCGGCATCGTTCTATACTCACGGCACGAAACCCCCGACAAATAAAGCAATAAAATTGCCAAAAACCGCGCGGAGAAATGAAAACTCCTCCGATCACGATTAGCCCGTGGCACCAAGTTTTCGGGACCCCCGACTTCTTATTTCCCTGCGCTACAGCCTCCCTGGAGGCGCTCGCGCATTATTGTTAATGACCGAGAAGGCTTCCCTGCATAATGATTTGAACCCTGGCGTCACATTCCTGATGGTTTTTTGACGACGTCACGATTTTGAACTTCATTTTTGCCCGATCTCGGCTAATTTTCTCTGTACCGAAATTAGTAATGTTAATGCAATCAAATTTACGACTTTGCTATGTGCGTTGAAACTGTCAATAATATATGTCCTGCATGAGAGATTGCGGAGACTTTGGTCACATGTTTCTCATTGCCAGTTGCGTGTTGTACAACGAACTTCGACGTTCGTCGGGAACTGAATTACAGCATCACTAATTTTTTAAATTGTCACATTTTTGTTCATGTTTTGGTGTTTTTGGTGGATTTTTGTAACTTTACTTCTTCATAGCTGAAAACTATTCTAACCATAGTTGTAACACAACAATTTCCATGTGAATTCTCTCCTGAATATTTCAAAGTCATTTAATTCATGGTATAATATTTCAAAATCACTTCCATACATTTTCTATAACCCTATTGTGTCTACTTTAATTTGGTGAAAACCAAAACCTTTTATCTTGTATCTTGACATAGGTAGCCATATTGAATGCTTACTTTATTTTTGTCTATCGAAAAGGCTTTCTTTATTTACGTATAGAAAAATTAAAAATTTCTGGGCATGAATAACATCTTTATTTATTTATTTATGTATTTGTTTACGCCCATTAGGTATAGGCTTTTACATAAAGAATATAAAATAAATTTCAAAAAGCACATACATTAAACAATATCTGTATAGCACCAAAACATGAGTATAAAAGTTAAAAATATAAAGTAAAGAGCAGCAATGTATATAAGCTTTTACATAAAAAATATAACATAAAATTAAAATGAATATACATTAAACAATATAAGTTGTAAGTAGCAAAATATAAAGTATCAGGAATAGCATCAAAACATGAGTATAAAAATTAAAAATATAAAGTAAAGAGCAGAAATGTGTATAGGCTTTTACCTAAAAAATATAATATAAAATTAAAAAGAACGTACATTAAACAATATTAGTTATAAGTAGCAAAATATAAAAAGTATCAGGAATAGCACCAAAACATGAGTATAAAAATTAAAAATATAGAGTAACGAGCAGCAATGCGTATAGGCTTTTACATAAAAAATATATCATAAAATTAAAAAGAACATACATTAAACAATATAAGTAATAAGTAGCAAAATATAAAAAGTGATGCCTCATCCTCTGTATTCGCCGGACACGGCCTCCTGCAAATTCTTTCTATTCCCGAGACGCGTAGTGGTATTGCCGCCCGTAGGGCCTAGCACCTAATAACTACTTTTATTGTGTATTTATAAATGTGCCATAAATGGGGATGACATTTTTCTGCCGTGACCCAACTCCTTCTCCTAAAGAAGGAGTTCGTTATCGTTGTGTTCCAATTAATTTATGTTAGTTCATGTATATAGAGGGTGTCTCATAGCTAGTAGCAAAATCTTCGGGGTGGTTCGGGGAATTTAGAATAGAAAATATTATTTGCACTTTGGGCGAAATATGACATCAAAGTTTTTTGCATTATTTTTCCTCAATATTTTTTTCTTATTTTCTGTAAACGTTGGAACTTAGATATATATTTAAAAAAATATTAAAAAATTTATTTGACTTGCAATAAAGCGAAGGAATTTTTAATATTCTGTGTATGTTACTGTAGTGATTCTCCAACAATTTACAAAAAATAAGTCAAAAATATTGAAAAAAAATCAGACTTGGATGTTGATTATCTCCTGTATTAGCCTGTAACTAACGTTACTGTCAATATTAAGTAGTCTAAGAGAAAAGACTACGGATGTCTCTATCTCTAGCGTAGACCAATCAAACATTCGGAAGGTTCCTAGAATTAGAATATATACACGACTTTCAAACATTTGATAATGTGTGGATGTCCTTACGATGGAATTGGTGAACGTTGCTTTGTGTAGAGTGATCACTTAAGCCAGCTTATACAGCTTGTAAATCCTGGGCCACGTTTCTCATATAAAAATATTAGAATACTAGCTGATCGTACCCGGCGTTGCACGGGTTAAGAATTAAGTAAAAAATGCAGCTCCGCTGTTCTCTAAAAAACAATGTTTCCATCTAATGTTAACATAAGTTATTGTAACATAACTGTAATACTTAGATATATGATATGGTAGATTTTTTTGTAGATATTAATGTCCTCTATAAAACTGTAGTACATTACTTTGCTCTATTGGCAATAATTTCCGCAGCGTACGCGATATAAGGTTTTTTTTTTCGTAATTTTTTCACACGTTGGGTTAGATTATCGAAGTTTTCATACGGATCCCTAACATTTTTGAAAATATTATATAGCCTATGTTCATCAGGGATAATGTAGAATTCTGAATGTGAAAGAATTTTTCAAATCGGTCCAGTAGTTTCGGAGCCTATTCAATTCAAACACGCAATCAAATCTTTCCTCTTTATAATATTAGTATAGATATTCCATTCAAAATTGGATGTAGAAGACAAAATAAAGTTTTTGCTACTAGACATGACACCCTGGTGGTTTGTGGTGGTTGTAGTTTTCGTCTGGACGTTGAGCAGCCCTCCCGTCTCCCGGTCACGTCCCCGGGAGCCGAGCCGCGCCGGAGGTTGCCGGACTTGGCCGAAGATTGCCGAAAATTGCACTGTCACGATGCCCCTCGGGAGGAGCCCCCCGCCCCCCGCCCGGCGGAGTCCTCGCGTTTCGGTAATTGGACAATTACAGAGCGCTCCATCACCACCGCGCCCCCCTTCGGCGGTACCGACCGCGGACGCGTCACACCGCGTGACTGACAGCGTGAGTGGTTGGCTTTCGTACATAGCACTTCTTCTACTATCGCTTGCCCAACGTAACTTGGCGTGCGGCGAATTTTGAACTAAAATCCGCCCCGCCCGCACCCGGCGGTAACCCCTCGCCCTGTCATTCAGTTCATTCTCGTCTTTAAGCGCGAGCTCTGTCATCTTGATTACCAATATACACCGAATCTTTATGTCCAAAACATCCTAAACAGTCCGGGATGGTGCAAGAACATGCGCCAATGAAGTATTAAAGTTTTGCGAAGCTGAAAAAGCGAATAATGGACCGATATTACCGTCTGACAGTTTGACAGATAGAACGGCCGCCATCACTGCGTGGTTTCTTTAGTGCTGCCCGACCAAATTTCTGTATTTAATACGACACCGGTCACCGGACATTCTGTACATTATGTATTGTGTAATAAATTTACACCGTGACAACTTCTCTTACGCGATAGGCACGCCCTCCCTCGCACGCCTAGTTATAGCGCTTGTTCATCGCATGAGATCCGTGCGGGTCTCATTTACCTAGGTTTGTATGTGATCGTTCAGACACAACCGTGCGGTTAGTCAACCGCTGCGGTGCCCGCAACCCAACCGCTAGAAAATAGACCCGCACGGCGCCCGCACGATCCTATTACTATGGGGCCTTACGAGTAGGGATGGGCGTTGAATGGACGGACTAGTTGAAATCAACCGTTGACGTTGCATCGACGCGTCGACCGTTTACATTTATCGCATGGACTAGTTGAATTCGTAGACGGTGGACAGCGGACGCCGTGGTCGGTGGACGATTCGAGATTAACGCAATGCAAAGCAACGAGCGAGAGCAAGACAAAACGTCTCCGTTTATTTCTCTCTCATCTCTCGCTGTCGACTTGTAGATGCCATAGACGTCATAGACGGCTCGACGGGTAATTTCATTTCAACTCTAAAGTACACTACCATAGAGTGCAGATCTGTGTACACGAACTATGACTAGAGATTTGAAATTTGAATACATGCGTAGGGCGAGATAGGCTTAATAAGCTATTATCTATTATTTTTTTACTTGATTTTTTGTGATGTCACGTGCGACGATTCGGTGAATTCCCAATTTTACGCTGTATAAAATAAAACAATTCTGTTTAATTATTTTATTTTTTATTGAACTAATATTTTACTGCTTACACCTGATATTGTTGTGTACACCTACTTCTTTCTTTATTATATATAGAAAGAAGTATATAAAACAATATGTAAAAGCCTATAATGTGCGTAAACAAATAAATAATAAAATATTTCTTTTTACATATAAGCACAAGTAGCGGTTTTACTTTCCCCGAAACTATATTCCTTCGAACTTCTTTAAATTTTAAAAATTAACGTCATAAAAATAGCCAACGGTTGAGCCGTCGAGAAGCGTCGTGTTGAACCGTAGACAGTTGACGACGTCCGCGTAACGAAGTTCACGCCTCAACTAGTTGACGAATTCAACTAGTTGATCGTCTCGTCGATGGATGGACGTGGACGGTCTCGTTTCGTCGACGGTAAATACGTCGACGACCCATCCCTACTTACGAGAGCGTTCAGTCGCATTGCGGGCACCGCACGGTTCCATGTCACAACAGGAGCACGCGTGAATTATATTCTGTTTTCTATGGTTATGGATCGCTTTGACACTGAATTTTTTATTGATGAAGTGGAGAAAACACCTGTAATATGGGAGAAAAGACCTGTAATAGTGTGAGGATTACTCAAATATGCCAAGAACCCAGCTTGGCAGGAGTTATTCATCCACCTATATAAATAGGTGGAGATATT
>JADDOH010006334.1:0-18223 GCA_016648135.1 Agrypnia vestita
AGTCAGAAATATTGAAAAAAAAATGCAAATTTGATGTCGCATATCTCCACAACTATTGATATTAGGTCACGATAGCTTGAACATTTTCGACTCATAATGAAGGCAGGAGTATAGTCCTGCGAGGTTATTAATGTTTTACAAATAACCCTGTATAGTTTCGTTTTTCGTTTTATGCTTCTTTTCTACTTCCTTGAACAGTCCGTAAATTTTTGCATCCAAATGCAATAAATCGGCTGTCATTAAAGTGCACCTCTCTAGAAAACTATCAATTGATGCAATCAGTGTTATATTAACACTACAGAGTCAACAATCGCTCGCTTCGGTCTGTTCTCGCCAGATATGCCCGCAGTAAAAATGACGAAGAAGAAGAAAAAAGTTGAAAAACATGGCTATTGGAAAGCATTTGTTAGTCTTGCAATAAGTATAAAATTATATGTACAGATTTCTAAAATTGCTAGGGGAACCGACTGGCCAATGGACGTTTTACATTTCGATGGCAATTTATTATCTTAAATCATGTTGAGGTGTTGATTATGTCTGTTTTCGTTGTCCGTTTCAAGATGTTAACCGTGTTTTTATTGAAGGCGATCTTTATTTTATGTTTCGTTTTCCTCGCTCGAATCTTTTTTGCTTTTCTACTAGTAAAATAGTACACAATAATCCTGACAAAGAGAACATTGTTCTCGAAACATGTAGATTTTTTAATCTAATATAGCGGTGAAAACAAAGTAATTTGTGTTTTATTTTAAAATAAAATTTCCCTTGGCTCAGCAGATTCATGCTGCAATTATTTATTCAATGTTCACTTGCAGAAAGCTTTATGCGATTATATCCAGTGTTTCCGATATTATAATATATATACAAAATTATTTTTAATAGCTTTAATGTATATTATCTACTTAATTATCTTATTGATACATGAAAAAAATTTATTAGGATATGATGGGCAGGGAGCAGTTAAAATACAATAATAAAAAAATAAATTTTTCAAAGCAAGAAAACACTTTGTGGCTATCAATAATAATAGTCAAATAATAAATAAACAAATAAATTTATCTAATAGTCCGATTTTAAAGCTGTTCCCTCTATCTTCAGTTAACTCCTCCCTTTCCCTCCCCCCCACCTAGTTGACAGTCTGTCCCTCTCTCTCTTTTTCTTTTCTCCTTTATAAATTTCTGTACCTAAATTAGTCTATATTATAATTGTCCTGAAGAAGGTTGAGTCCAACCGAAACTAGTTGACAAATATATAGCAAATAAAGTGGTTTAAAACATAGTATCTAATTTGTTCTTAAATTTCTAATAAAAAAATATATATTTTTAGCTGAGTACCTACGTTTGTGCGGTTTCTGTCTTAGCTAAATATTCTGAGTAAAAATTGATGTTAAAATCTGGCCAGCAAAGGATTTTAACTTGCGTTTTTACAGAGAAAAGCCAGAAACATTTGCAACACTCGATCAAGGGTGGCTATATGAAATGTGTCGATATTATCGTACTTGCTCCGCTCTTCAAACAATATAATAAAATTGTATATTGAATGTTTCGCGTATTGTTGGGGAAAATCGGGTCTTGGCTAAATATGTAAAGTAAAAATGGATATAGAAAAAAACTGTCGACACGGCCGGTTATATGATACATGTCGATATTACTGTATTTATATATAAAAAAGGCAAAATATTTAATGCTTCGTGTACTTTATAAGTAAAGGGTAAATAAACACAATGTAAGCTGTCGGTGCGATGTACAATTTTAGTAATAATAAGAAACATAAAAAGTTTTAAAATATCTAGGTATTTCAAAAATATCAATTAACATGACATTCATTTTCTTGGAAACAATCTGCACCCCTTGAACAAAAACTATAAATATCATTTCTTTATCTATGATAACATTTTAAGCATAATTCAGTCTCAATAATTGTAACCAATTTTATTTTGTTCGCTTGTTCGCCACTTGCACTGTACGCGCTTAATTGATTTGCATGTCATTATGATTCAAAAATAATTTTAAAATCCCGAAATATAATACCAACTGTGTCAACAAAACTACATATACTTGGGCATAAAAAACTTCAATAACCTACCTACAGAGATTAAGAAAATCGATGACTTACAACAATTAAAGAAAAAAATAAACCAACACTTTAGATCGATACAATTTGACAATGCATAACAAGACATATAGCTAAGGAACAAATGAGCCAAATCCAAAATAAACTAATAAAGTGTAAGCCCCTCACCAAGCACATGAGCAAGTCTCATTTTTGGAGAGGCAAAGCAATAAAATAAAATGTATCTAAGTAGATTGTAATAGACAAATGTATTATGATTTAAATGTAGTTTTAATATGAAATAAAAAAAATAAAAATAAAAAAAATGTCATACCTATACCTATTTCAGTAGGCCGGAGATACTTGTAATTGGGATATTGTGTTGCATTTGAAATAAAGTGTTAAATAATAGTTAAGGTTATTATTACGATCGTTAGACATATTTAACTGGATATTTTATACGAACCGCGTGTTTTTCATATAATTTACGCCCCCGGAAACATTAACCAGTCCGCCCTATACCTCTGCGGGTACAGGTCGTCCTCCCGATGACGTTGAATACGACCTAAACGAAACGTCGAGATTCGTCTCTCGGAAAAACATACGGCTCGTATAAAATATCCGTAACCATTTACAGCTAAATAAATACTGTGTTGTAGTGATGGGTCTGCTCTGTACTCACTACTACAATGTAGTACTACATTACATTGGTTTGAAAATTTTTTGAAGTTGATGTAGCTAAACGAAGAAATCTCTGGAAACTGTAACAACCCTCCCCCCCCCCATGGTTTGAATTTTTTTTGGAATCGAATGAAGAAATCTGGTTGGCGATCTTTTTTTTTTTTTTAGGTCGCTAAATGTTACTGCTACAATTTTGTAGTACAATTACTTTATTTCTTCATTTCATTACTTCACTTCATTAATATTACAATTACTTCATTACTTCACTTCATTCACTTCATTTCATAGTACTACCATTACTTCACTTCATGTAGTTTTTACTACAATTGTAGTGTACACTTTGTAGTCTTCAAACTGGTGAACGTGTGTGTTGTAGTCTTCATTTTGAAATGTAGTTTTTCCCTTCGCTACTGTGTTGTTGTCTCATTAGAAATATTTTTTTCTTGAAGTACTAGCTTTCTGTTGTAGGCATTTAAGTAAATTATGCAGTCCCAAAAAATTCTACGTAGTCGGAAAATAGTTTCGATTCATTTAGCAACTGACCAAAACCAAAACTTGGCTTCGTTATCGTAAAACCACGCCAGCTCAAGTCACGTACGGAATGTGCATTTATTATTTTTGGTTTTGCATTAAAAAACCTTTTTGCTCGCCTATTGTTGCTCGCTTCTTGGAATTAACCGCTCAGGCACTTTTTAAGGTTCGCCCGGTTCAATGGGAGCTAGTTTCACCAAACCGACCACGTCGAATCGTCTCGCCCGCCCGAGATCGGGCAGAGCAAAAAAATAGTCGATTTTTCATTACGGATTGAGTCGTTGACAGGCCAAGATGGCGACTGTACTCTGATTCGGTTCTTATCTGTTCCTCTCGCTTATCTAACAGGTCCATCTGGCGGAGAGTCTGCGGCCAATTAAATGCGAGCGTAGATGGATCGGTGATAAGGAGACTTGGGTTTATCTCAAGGCTGGTGGTAGCACTTTCAAAACTGTCGCTGGTAGTGTATGGAGCCGTTCCTAGCGGCGTTCACCTGCAGGCCTAGTCAGGGGCGTGCACTCATCTAAGCGCTGGGCGTAACTGAAATTTCTGGAAAATAAATATATTAAAATAAAACACAAATTACTTTGTTTTCACCACTATATTAGATTAAAAAAATCTACATGTTTCGAGAAGAATGTTCTCTGCGTCAGGATTATTGTGTACTAATCTTAAAAGTTGAAACAAGAAAAATTTTGAAAAGCATTTTTGCTTGTTTCAACTTTTAAGATTAGTACACAATAATTCTGACGAAGAGAACATTGTTCTCGAAACATGTAGATTTTTTAATCTAATATAGTGGTGAAAACAAAGTAATTTTTGTTTTATTTTAATAATAATGTCACCACAAAGTTCAAGCCTTCATTCAGAAGAAGAAAACATATTCTTCGAACGGTAAATAAATATACATAGTTTCGCAATATTTTTTGAGTGTGTCAGTCATGGGCGTGCGCTCGTCCAAGTGCTAGGGGTAACTTAAATTTCCGGAAAATAAATATACACAGTTTGACAATATTTTTCGAGTGTGTTAATATTTTCAGGAACTGATTGTGCTAATCAAGATTAATTGTATGTCTCACAGAGACGAAGCTACTTATTAGGAATGTGCGGACTGACGTGAGTGTTACAGGGCTGAATATGGAAGTCTCATATACCAGCGCTGATATATATATATATATATATTGCTTCATGGGAATGAAATGCGTTCAATGTTAGCGTAGTTGTTGATATAAATTCAAAACAAGGTACGTTAGAATTCCAAACAAATTTCGACAATTCCACAACACATCCGTCCCGATGACGGACCCTGAAATGCGATCCGGAACGCCGACCAGAGAAGTCGGATATACGGGGAAAAATATCCCAGAAAACTACCCTGATAAC
The DNA here is from genome assembly GCA_016648135.1 of Agrypnia vestita. Classification (NCBI taxonomy): domain Eukaryota; kingdom Metazoa; phylum Arthropoda; class Insecta; order Trichoptera; family Phryganeidae; genus Agrypnia; species Agrypnia vestita. The sequence goes on from JADDOH010006334.1 coordinate 4,645, forward strand.
CTGAGAAAAATTTTAAGGCGGATACAAACCATATGTAAAACTTCCAAAATTTGATAGATGTGTGGGAAATCTTGGGTAGAATCGGTGAACTTGACATCATGTAAAGCGATCCAGCCTCAAAGACAGGTCGTCAGTCCATACATGCTTTTACATATAAATAGCTTCATCTCTGTGAGACATCTAAGATTTATCTTAATTAATAAAAATTATTTATCCACACGTTAAAATATGATATTCCTAATTTTTTGATCTTTGAACTGATCTGTTTTTAGTTGCGTCTAACGAGGAAGACGATTATCCTTGATCACGATCCTCTGATCGGAACTAAAGGGAGATATTTTCCCTTGGTCACACTAAATCACAAATGAGTCACAAAAGGCAGAACATTACAAAGATGTTTCTCCTTTCAAGCCTTTATTGATTGTAAACAGAGAAATGTTCTTTACATAGGATACGAGAAAACACATAAGAATCACTTCATTCACTTCATTTCATAGTACTACCATTACTTCACTTCATGTAGTTTTTACTACAATTGTAGTGTACACTTTGTAGTCTTCAAACTGGTGAACGTGTGTGTTGTAGTCTTCATTTTGAAATGTAGTTTTTCCCTTCGCTACTGTGTTGTTGTCTCATTAGAAATATTTTTTTCTTGAAGTACTAGCTTTCTGTTGTAGGCATTTAAGTAAATTATGCAGTCCCAAAAAATTCTACGTAGTCGGAAAATAGTTTCGATTCATTTAGCAACTGACCAAAACCAAAACTTGGCTTCGTTATCGTAAAACCACGCCAGCTCAAGTCACGTACGGAATGTGCATTTATTATTTTTGGTTTTGCATTAAAAAACCTTTTTGCTCGCCTATTGTTGCTCGCTTCTTGGAATTAACCGCTCAGGCACTTTTTAAGGTTCGCCCGGTTCAATGGGAGCTAGTTTCACCAAACCGACCACGTCGAATCGTCTCGCCCGCCCGAGATCGGGCAGAGCAAAAAAATAGTCGATTTTTCATTACGGATTGAGTCGTTGACAGGCCAAGATGGCGACTGTACTCGGATTCGGTTCTTATCTGTTCCTCTCGCTTATCTAACAGGTCCATCTGGCGGAGAGTCTGCGGCCAATTAAATGCGAGCGTAGATGGATCGGTGATAAGGAGACTTGGGTTTATCTCAAGGCTGGTGGTAGCACTTTCAAAACTGTCGCTGGTAGTGTATGGAGCCGTTCCTAGCGGCGTTCACCTGCAGGCCTAGTCAGGGGCGTGCACTCATCTAAGCGCTGGGCGTAACTGAAATTTCTGGAAAATAAATATACATAGTTTCTTCTTCAAACACAGCAAAATTATTTTGTGGTGACGTTATAATTATAATTTATAGAAATTAACTTAGTATATACCACTTTTTTGTTGAAAAAAATTCGACATGTTTCAAAGCCAATGGCTTCTTCATCAGGATAACAAATGTACAAAATTTGTTATCCTGATGAAGAAGCCATTGGCTTTGAAACATGTTGATTTTTTTTCAATAAAAAAGTGGTGTGTACAAAGTTATTTTCTATAAATTATAAATATACATAGTTTCACAATATTTTTCGAGTGTGTTAAAATTTTCAGGAACTGATTGTGCTAATCAAGATAAATTGTATGTCTCACAGAGACGAAGCTACTTATTAGGAATGTGCGGACTGACGTGAGTGTTACTGGGCTGAATATGGAAGTCTCATATACCAGCGCTGATATATATACTGCTTCATGGGAATGACATATGTACAATGTTTGCGTAGTTGTTATATAAATTCAAAACAAGTTACGTTAGAATTCCAAACAAATTTCAGCAATTCCATAACACATCCGTCCTGATGACGGACCTTGAAATGCGATCCGTAACGCCGGCCAGAGAAGTCGGATATACGGGGAAAAATATCCCAGAAAACTACCCTGATAACCCTGACAACCTGAGAAAATTTTTAAGGCGGATACAAACATTATGTAAAACTTCCAAAATTTGATAGATGTGTGGGAAATCTTGGGTAGAATCGGTGAACTTGACGTCATGTAAAGCGATCCAGCCTCAAAGACGGGTCGTCGGCCCTGTAACACCCATGTCAGTCCATACGTGCTTTCCCATATAAATAGCTTCGTCTCTGTGAGACATTTACGATTTATATTAATTTAATAAATTATTTATCCACATGTTAAAATATGATATTCCTAATTTTTTGATCTTTGAGCTGATCTGGTTTTAGTTGCGTCCAACGAAGAAGACGATTATCCTTGATCACGATTCTCTAATCGGAACTAAAGGGAGATATTTTCCCTTGGTCACACTAAATCTCAAATGAGTCACAAAAGGCAGAAAATTACAAAGATGTTTCTCCTTTCAAGTCGTTATTGAATCTTAACAGAAAAATGTTCTTTACATAAGACACAAGAAAACACATAAGAATCATCATCATCATCACTCTTGTCACTACAACCCTTGGTGGGTCTTGGCCTCCTCAAGAATCTTCCTCCATTCATTTAGTTTAGTGCCAGCTCTCTCCGGTTCCGAAGCTCCAAGGCCGAGATGTCTTTGAGGACGTTGTCACTCCATCTTAATTTTGGCCTTCCTAAGCTCCTTCGCCCTATTGGCCTCGAGTTCAGCAGGGACTTTGGTGCTTGATGCTCGGATATTCTCTCCACATGACCCAGCCACCGAAGTCTTCCCAGTTTTATAAATTTTGTGACGTTTGGCTCCTTAAACAGAGTATAGAGCTAATTGTTGTAACGTCTGCACCAAAGTCCATTTCTAGAACCGGTCCGAAGATACACCTCAAAATTTTCCTTTCAAAAACGTCCAATGCTCGCGCATTCCTCTTAGTTGGTACCCACGTCTCGGCCGCGTATGTGAGCACTGGCCTAATAAGCGTTTTGTACACTAATATCTCGGTGTTTCTGGACAGCAGTCTGGATTTTATCTGCTAAGATAATGCATAAGAAGAAAGACAACAATAAAATTTCTGAAGAATTCCGTGAACAGAAAAACGTTCCTTGATAATTTAGAACCTTCTTTGCAAGTTATGGTGTAAGAGCAATCGTTAGAAATAAATACAGCAAACACCGGCAGTTACCTTAACTTCGTTAATACCCACTTAAGGCCGGTCTTATAAACGAAAGACCAAATTTCCGTTAGTAAATCGACAATTTACTAACGGATGGCCGTTCGTTTATAAATGTTACCGACGCTCGTCTTATAAAACTTGTTTTACCGTCCGTAAGTATCGAAATATCGTACTGCTCTTGTCTATGATTTTAGAGCTGTCAGAGGCGAATTATATCTCTTTCCTATGGAAACGAAACATAACTTCTATAAACATAGCCTAAAATTTCTCGCTCGCACCGGATTTTTGGGATACTTCCCACAACACTACACACACTGGCAGTCCTTTGAAACCCCAACAAAGTCTGCAGCAGCTAATAATATTGATCCAAGAGCATAGAATCTCAAAGCATCATGCTATTTTGTGGTTGATGATAATGTCAGATTCCTACGCGTGCGCCTTTTTACATTTCGCCCAATACCTTCTAGAAGCTGTCAAGCAGACCTTTTCGATAAACGAAAACGGTTGATAAAATCTGCGTCATCTAAAATATTAAAATAATCCACTCGTATATTGAACATTCTTTGTCGTCGAGTTTGTTCTTCATCCGACGAATTTGAATATAATAATAGCTGGACATTGCTATCTGAAAACGTTTTCCTTGAAAATGTAGCTTGCAGTCTTTGCAGTATATGTAAACAGTAAAATATACAGTATACAAACAGCATAAAATGCAAATTGACAACGGACCTAACCTTAAAAAATAATACGTCAATATGTCGTACTTCTGCCAGTTTCAACTAACGGACGGTAAACTGGTGGTTCGACTGTCGGTATCGGCCGTCGGTAAAATTTTACTAAAATTTGACTAACGGATTGTTATAAGACGAAAATAATGACGTTTGTATCAAATTTCGGTTTATTTGGTCTGATATTTAACTAACGGACGTTTATAAGACCGGCCCTTAATATAACCATCAGTCATATCCTAAGAAATATTTCTAATAGTTTACTATTGGGTATTAAAATATGTTGTGTCTGTTCTATTCCAAATGTAGAGGTCAAGGGGACACATCAACAAATTAGTCAATAATAAATTCTCTTTTATTATTCACAACTTCTTGCCAACGCTCTGCAAGTTTTTTAATGCCCGTGCAATGAAAACCATCCGGTGTTGACTCAAACAATTCGTCATTTGGACAGAATAAGGTGTTAAAAACTAACCCATAAAAAAAAAGTTTTTATGATACTCCCTTTCTCATAGAAACAGGTTTCGCGCCTACTCCACGCGTCGGTCTCGAAAATTAAACAATATATAAATCGTTAAAATTTCGAAAATCCAAAATTATGCTATAATTATTTAATTTTTTGAAACGAAAATTAATTAAATGTTAGATCACTTTTATCGTCGCGACGAGTCTGCCTGCAAAATCTCAGCTCGATTGGATCACGGGAAATGGGTTAAAAATCAATCCAAAGTTTTTTCGGCAGACAAGCAGACAAGCCGACAAGTAGACAAGCAGACGTTACGAGTTAAAATAAAGGAAGTAAAAATTGACCAATTTTGTCTACTTGAAATTGCATTTTAAAGGCCTGTACCTAATTAAATAAAAAATAAATTTAACTTAAAAGCAAATACAATATCTGAACATAAATTATGTTCCCAATAAAGTATAAACATTTACGAATTTATTTGACTTTTGTTTTAAATTTTATAAATCCGGACACTACATATTTTAACACTTAATATATTTTAATATTATAAGTTATTTTTCGATATCTTTTGTCATACTTATGTATATTTTTGTCTACTGTAAGGTACTAGAATATTTATACAAAAATATTTTTAAAAAATCTATGGAAACAAAACATAATAATTGTAGTGTTTAATATTTTTTTATCATCCTGACATATAAAATGATAGTTTCCGTACGGCTTTATGTATAACCTTAAGTGGTCATAAGTGTAGACAAGGTATATTATAAATTTTATTACAAGTAGTGCTTTATTCAATATTACAGTACGAAGGTCATCTCTAAGGTAAGAATCGTTTTGTCTTACACCCATAAATGTCGGATCAATTAATAATTAAAATAATCTTTCTTTACCGTCGGAATACGAACCGGGAACTTTTACAGCTAATGTTGGTTTATTTTAATGTGTATTCACTTCGACTCCACAACAAATTCAAAATATATTTACATCAGTTGCGTTTACTAGGCATTACTGAGATTAATATAAACATCGACGTTTAATAAAATTCTTAATTAATAAAATTCTTCAGTAGAAGTACGATAGACCGTATCTAAGGGTTGTTTTTATCTGAAAGAAATACACTTTTTAAGATATACAGGGTGTACCAGAGCTAGCAGCAGAAACTTGGCAGGAAGATTCCCGACTATGTTATGAGTCGAAAATGTTTAAGCAACTAGGCTTAATATCAATAGTTATGGAGATATGCAATATCAAATTTGCATATTTTTTAAATATTTCATACTTATTGTTTGCAAAAAGTTGAACTATCATTACAGTAACTTATGTCGATTATGAAAAATTCATTCGCTTTAATAGAAGTCGAATGATAAAAACCTTGCAAAAATTGAAAAAAGTTATTTTTTACAAGGTTTTTATCATTTTATTTAAGTTGTATTGAAGAAAATTAATTTTTCATAATCGATTTAAGTTACTGTAATGATAATTCAACTTTTTGTTAAAAAAAAAGTCAGAAATATTGAAAAACAAATGCAAACTTTAATATTGCATATCTCCCTAACTATTGATATTAGGCCATAGTTGCTTGAACATTTTAGACTCATAACATAATCAGAAATTTACTGGCCAAGTTTCTGCTGCTAGCTCTGGTACACCTGTATATAGAGTAATATATAGTGTAAGTTAAATTTCATTCTTGAAAAAATATTAATATTATTACTGCATATTAATCAGTTACTACGGAAGGGTTAACATCATTATATAATATATAACAATGCTATATGGTAACGTATACATTTTTTTCTGCTTCAAATGTATATGTGCGCTGTTTTGCAACACGTTTGTTCAGGGGAAGGCGTGCATCACACAGCGCAAGACACAAAGTATTATATTTAGATGATATTCGTTTTATGTTCAAATTTAACTTCTAATTATCATTATGTATCGTATTTTATATATAAAAAAATATCTATATATTTTCCTTTCTTCCTACAAATGCTAGTCACACTAAGCTTTTTTCTGAAAGTGTGAAGGCACGCCCCTGGGTCTAGTAAACTAGTATTGGCTGTAGTAATGGTCCATTGTTTGATTAAGAATTTAAGAGGCTTGTTTAATTAATGCTGTGTCAGTAAATGAAAAGGCTTTGTTGAACAAGGCGAAAGTCAAAAATATGTTGACAAAGAGATCGAAGATCATTTAATGAACAAAATAGAAGACCCCTTTGGTGTCATGATGTAATTTTAAAATTATATAAAAAAAAAAATAATAAAAAAAAAATAAAATTGATGATATTTTGTCACTACCAGTGAAAATCTATAGTTGGCTTTTACTTTTCCCATTATTTGTATTTATATAATTATTTTAGCTGTTGGTTTTTCGAATAAATATAAATTAAAAAAAAAAAATAATTGAAAACAAATTCAAATAAAAAGTCATTTTATAGTGAAGTCGCAATTTTATAAGTATGTATGTATTTCTGCAATTTTTAAAACTAAATATTTAAATGTCAAGAAAAGACTTAAAACGCACTTGTTTACAAAATCTTTCCCAGAACCTTTTTAATATTGTTGTTTTTAACGTTGTTTTTTTTTTACAATTTTATGTTATGAACTGTTTTTCTTTCTCTTTTCTTTTTCATTTTGTGATTCTATGATTTTAGTATGTAAGAGTTTTTTGTGTGTAAAGCGCCCTTGAGGTGAAATTTTCATAAAAATATAAATAATCGCTATATAAATAATCCAATATTATTATTATTATTAAAGATATATGTATACCTACCTACAGAAAAAACCTATGTATATCGAAAAATATTTAGCTTGCAATTTCAATTTCCATTTTTCCTATGTTAATCATTTCAGATTACGAAAAATTTTATATTGGGTGTCTCGTAGATGGTAGCAACAACTTCGGGGGAGTCTTCTGTATTCAATTTTGAATAGAATATATTATACACACTGGGTGAAAATTCTAATCTGTATTCTGTAAAATGTTGGAGTATCGTGAAAGTAATTTAAATAAAATATTATAAATTAGAAATTCTAAATGACTGGTTATTAAGAAGAGATGGCGTAAACGTGCTAAAACCATAGTTTTTATTAAAATAAAACTCGGTTGTACCTGTAGTGCAAAATTTAGTTCATTTAAAAAATTTAAATATCTGACTGAAATTTCTTAATATGCTTACCAAAGTACTGAACCTTGTGTATTTAATAATTCATATCGTGTCTCAGTGGTTCCAAATTAAAACAAGATGTGAGATGTTAAATTCAACAAACATAAATCTAATTATTCCGAATGTAACATGACTAAAAATGTTTGAAATAAATTACTAAAATATTATGTATTTATTTTTCAGTATTGTGAAGATAATCCAGTGCCCCTAATGAAGTGCCAATTGGGTTTATTATTTAAACTAATACAAACTAAAGACGGTTGAATTAAAGTGTTGGTGATCGTTGTTTAAAATAGACAACGAATTTACAGTGATTTGTGGTGATCGTTTTACAATTCAAGTGTTATACAAATCAACGAATTGGTGACTGATTTTCATTTGTTTGGGGCATTTCCAGAGCTGAATCATATCAGTTTTCTAATCGGGGTTTCAATGACTGTGGTCTGAACCAATCATTCGTTTTCTCTATTTTTGTGACGTTCAAGAGTGATAGCAGTGATTTGAAACAAGGCGTCCGGATCTTTTTGCCAAGTGGAAAGGTCTGGAAGAGGTTGGCTGCGATCCTGCATGGGCCATATAGTCGAGAGGACGAAGGAAGGTTTCCTGGCGCGCGGGTGTAGAAAGGCCTTAAGATAGCTACGGTGGCAGCCAAGTTGCTGGGTCTGCAGGCGACCCTGGCGATGAGGGAAGTGGACGCCGAGGCGCCCGTGATCTGGCCCTCCTGGTGCTATTCAGGTTTGTGCAGTAGAACTCATTCAGCGGCAGTCAAACGCCCGCACTCGCCGTGTATGTAAACAAGCTAATTGATTTGTCAATGTTTATTCAAGTCTTGTTTTATATTGTGTATACAAATCATCTTCTGCTAATTTTCTCTCCTGATGAGAATCAAGATTTCATGTTTATCGCTAAGTAGTTACGTACGTAAGAAGGTAACTTCTTCTTAATATTTTTCTGATGTTTTAATTTTTTGAACACTGACTTTATTTATTGCAAAGAACTCCATTATTTTAAATATAAAAATTAAAAAACACAATGCTTTTTATGAGAGTTCAATATTTTATTAGTCTCTTACAGGACGATCGTTTCGGCTGTTTAGGCCATTATCAACTGATAAACATAGCTATTATTCTTGAGTTTATATACAAATATTTTGGAAAAACCTTAATAATAATACAGAGGATACAGTTAATAGCTTTACAAATACATAAAATAATTTTAAATCATTAAGTTATGGGCAATTAAACATTATAAGGATGGATTTCAGGTAGTAAAATAGTATTAGTCCAAAATATTTGTATATAAACTCAAGAATAATAGCTATGTTTATCAGTTGATAATGGCCTAAACAGCCGAAACGATCGTCCTGTAAGAGACTAATAAAATATTGAACTCTCATAAAAAACATTGTGTTTTTTTAATTTTTATATTTATAATATTTTTCTGTTTGTTTGCGAAGCATTTTCAGATTTTTTTAAATCTAATCAATTCAACCGTAATATTCGACGCAAAAAATCGAACCAATGTAAAGTTATTTCCAAGTACAATGGCGAATGCAAGCCAGCAAAAAATATTCTAGTTGTTGCGCGTTGAATAAACATCAATGAATTTGATTTATCATTAGTTTTAGACGTCCAATTATATATGTTATTTATATTTCCATCAATTTTGTATTTCTTCAACCAGACTCAACATAAAATGTTATACAGCCAATATTTCATATAATTTTAGGAATATTAGATTCAATATAATTTGCATATTGTGTATGTAGTAAAATATGCTTTGTTCACTGTGTGAGAAATTAAGAAAGATAAATAATATCTTACCATAAATTAAGGTATTGAAATTAAGTGGCTATTTTATACGAACCGCATTGATGTGAGTATTCGTGGAGATTCGATTCTCAACGTTTCCCTGAAGTCATATAACAGCATCTTCAGGAGAGTGCTCTCTCACCGTGGGGGTCAAGGACGTACTAAATACGGCGAATGACCGGCAGGGAAAATATTAAAAAAATGTTAAATATTTATATAAAAGTTGTTATTACCATTTCATGGGTGACGGCTATAAATAAGTAAATACCTACATATTCCTTAGAAACCGGAACGTTAAAGTTCCGTCATTTTTGACGGGTTACAGCTAATCTTTCCAATAAAGCCCATACCATAGCAACTACCACTTTTTGATGTATTTTATTACATTTTAAAGTTCTGTGCCTAAAAAAAATAGGTATCGTCCAAATAGTGCATCCAAAGCGCGTCCCATTTCACTATTTTTTGTGAAATGGGACGCGCTTTAATAACTTAATTATAAATTAAAATTATTTTTTAATCTACTTGCGTCCTGATGCAGTGGTTTCGATATATCACTTCTCTTCTTCTACTATATATTCTTTCAATATTTATATATATCACTTCTCTTCTTCTACTATATATTCTTACTATATATTCTTTAAATATTTATATATATCACTTCTCTTCTTCTACTATACATTCTTTCTATATATACTTCTATTATATTCTCGTCTTCAAGCACCGTTTTATAACAACCCGGGATAAAATGGTTCACCTTCATTACTAGCGAATTTATTTACCTATAACTATTGACTCTGGAACAACGCTGTTACAATTTGCATACTTTTGATAAAGACTTCTGTAATTATTATGCAAATGTTTTCTCGTCGAAAACGTCTGCGCGCCTTCACTGCGTTGTTTAAACTCAATGAGTTTTATTTTAACCCTTTTGCTCGGGGGTTTGACATTGTAATCAATTCTGGTATGTTCGTCGGCTTCTGTTTCATTTACATAATATGTAGATGTTCATTCGGTTCATAGGAAATGGCTCACCAGGTGGTCTCTCAATAGATAACTACAAATACAAACTGCTCTGCGCGTCACATTCCAAGCGATCGTCCCTTAACGGTAAAGTAGAAATTAATGCTTAGAATTTTATATCGAATAATTTTTATTGTAATGTTTTTGTTAGTACCTATGCTAAAATATTGTGAATCAAATTGGTCTATAAATGGAGTAAAAGATTAAAAATATTTTTTCAGGCGTATTCTAGTGTATATGTTAAAAATTCAGATGAATATCGTATATGCCTACATTAAAAATAATATTGTTTAAATCTTTAGTTCAAAAATATAGGAGCCTCATTTACCAGCGACGATATCTATGTATAGGTGGTATCATATATGTATACAGAACTTTGATTGATATGTGGTTTTTATTGTGTGGAATCGGTGAACTTTATTACATTGTGTGATGTGATCATTTAAGTGAGCCATGACAGGTCTTAAGCCCTGTGGATCCCCAACAAATGTGAAATCTCTGTGAAACATCTATAATTTATCTTAGTTAATATTTTTTTCATTTAAAAAATAGAAATCAAATATGTATATAGAAGTTTTCTTTTTACAAACTTATACATTATTTTATATTTTAATATAGGGGTTTACAAAAATGTATGACCAATGTTTTGAACAGAATTTTAATATAAAGATGTTTACGATTTGTTCCTGGCCCGAGAGAGTAGGAGGCGAGGATTTCTATATTTTAAACATGGTCATAAAGCCTAATTTTGAAATATTAGGAATGGATGGCATTCGATTTTTTATATATTTATATCGACAGTAGGGGTTGATTGTGATCTGTCAAAGGGAAGGTGTTGTACACAGATGTATAGACAGATGGTGGTATAGATTAGGGAACTTTAGTAAGAATTTATGAGAGAAATAACACGTATCAGACATTTAAACTTCTCACTCGCTCACAAATAACAGCTGTACGTTTTGCATTGTTGCCTTTTAAAAATTCTGCATAATTATGAAACACAAGTACGGTGTCGAAAAACCGCAAATTAGTGTATTTCAATTGACCGTTTTGAACCTACAAAACGAACTTCAAATCTGTTGATATTTTGAACACATAACATCGTTGGTCGACATTAAACTTAAGAAGCAGGAGTTTTTTTACTTTTTAACTAATTTCGATACATAAGAAAATGTTAAATTTAATGTACCTACGAAATTATTCCGTATCTTCTTAGAGTTTTTTTAAACAAATTCAATCATTTATAAAACCTACTGATCTCCTGTCATTTACATAATTACTTATTGCTAGTCTTCTTCTTCTTCTTCTTCTTTGCACTGTTTCAACTCCTTTTCTCGGTCTTAGGCTGTACCTTTTTCGGTTCTGGGTATCGCATTCATCCAGGCCGTTTCTCTGTAGGATTTTGAAGCACTGAGTCATCCAGGAGTTCTTTGGTCTTCCTCTCGATGACTGTCGATGAAGCTCCATAGACATTGCCTGCTTTACCGTGTGGTCTGGTGGTCTCCATATTATGTTCCCATACCATCTCAGCTATCGTTCCTCCAGCTCTTTTAGTGTTACTCATGCCGACCATCTAAGCATACGTATTTCTGCTGTTTCAAGTTGCCTAGACTATGAGTTGTACATAGTCCAGCATTCGGATCCATACCTTATCGCTAGTGTTCTGAGTAATAATGGTAAAATATAACTTTAATGAATGTTTAAAATTGAACTGAATAAGAATTCATAGTTTTTTTAATGCCATTTGCAAAGGCGTCAGTCTGTTGAATTAGCGCCAACGAGAGCTTCTTCTCTTAAAACAGCCATTAAATTATATAAATAGGTAGCACAATTGTAGTTTTGAAGATTGTGTAAGTATATGTACCTTATTTTGTTCCAAATTTCTTCGTGGGATCTCGATGGACCTTAGTAGTTTCTGACTACTCCGCATCCGACGCGTTGATTAGTATCTCGTCATGCGCGTATCTAAGATTGGAGATTTGTCTATCACCTATTTTTACTTCTTCATACTTCAAGTTCTCAAGCATCTTCCTAAGTACCCTAAGGGAGACCCCGCGGGAATAGGTAAGCAAGGTGGCTTTTAATGGCGGCAGATTGTGAGCAGAATTTGAAAATTAAATCCAAAACAAACATTAAATAGAGGGTAATAATCCCTATAATGTGTGCGAAAAAATATGCGTGAGCTGATTTTAGATTTACGTTCATATTTTATTAATGACTGACCTATTGGAAATGGGAAGAAGTACCAAATTCTGGTAAGAATATTGACCAATTGTCTTAAAGATTTAAGTCCAAAAGTCTTAAAGATACTTCCTAATTATTTCTGTACTTTCTTACCGTGGATAGTAATTTATGAGTGCAGAAAATGGTGCACATTTGCGCATATTCTTTTTTGTATAAAAATTACTGCTTGGATGTGTTTTACGTGGGGACGTTGTTTGTGGGTCCATCCGTTTATTGTGCCGAAACAATCGACAAAAAATGTTTTGAATATTAATGGGCAAACGCCGAAATTATTATATTTAAGTGAACTGGGATATGTAACAGTCCAATTTCAAAGGATAGCATAATTCAGACGATTGATCTGATCAGCTTTCGATGATGCTGCCAAGTGCATCCACGAAAATTACCAAGGCCCCTAAATAGAAGCATCACTCCTATACTCGTCGTATATCTATACTAATATTATAAAGAATAAAGATTTGATTGTTTGTTTGCATTGAATAGGCTCCGAAACTACTGGACCGATTTGAAAGATTCTTTAACATTTAGAATTCTAATTTATCCCTGATGAACATAGGCTATATAATATTTTCAAAAACGTTAGGGATCCGTATGAAAACTTCGATAATGTAACCCAATGTGTGAAAAAAATACCAAAACAAAACTTTATATCGCGTACGTTGCGTAGTACATCACTTTGCTCTATTGTTTTTGACAATAGAGCAAAGTGATGTACTACAGTTTTATAGAGGACATTAATATCTACAAAAAAGTCTAAGATACCATATATCTAAGTATTACAGTTATGTTACAATAACTTATGTTAACATTAAAAGGAAACATTGTTTTTTTTAGAGAACAGAGGAACCTTTGTTTTCCCTCACAAACTTATTTTTTACTCAATCCTTAACCCTGCAACGCTGGGTACGACCAGCTAATGTTGAATATGTCTGGAGAGAGTATAGTCACATGTATGTACATTTTTGTTGAACTGCTGTGTGCATTTTCAACATCTTAGAGATTGAGTGAGCTGATACAAAGTATTTTAAATGTCTGTCTTCTGGTAAATAA
>JADDOH010006335.1:0-101601 GCA_016648135.1 Agrypnia vestita
CCTCTTTTTTTCTCCTCTTACTTTTCGATAAACTCATTAACATAAACAGATACGCGGTTGTCATCATAACCTCATAGGGCGATATATTTCCGCGACGTCCGGAAAACAATAATTATTTGCAAAAAAGGACCTTGTTTTTAATAATATTCAATTTACTACAGTAAAACCTCGTTAATTTGAAATTGCGACCCAAAAAAACATTTCGAATTGCGCGGAACCCCGTTTTCGCCAAATGAGATACCGCAGCTGTCATCGTAACCTCATCGGGTGACATTTCCGCGACAAGATATGCGAGTCCCGGTGTATACATGTCAAATGACCGCGTCATTGTCCCCGAAACATGAGCGTAGATATTGATGCGACATGCCGAGCGGAATGTTTCGCGATTTGTCCCCTAGTGAATACATGGCTTTACTCTCTTCTTACAGAGCATCCTAACAGATGGCATACAATAGCATCCCCTGAATGGGATGGAATAAAAAAAAATTTAAATGTTGACTTAAATTTTCTTTGTGTATTGCATACTGGGTGCATAAAAAAATATTTTCTTGTTTCATTACAGAAAAAAATTCCGTCAACGTTGTGAAGTACTCCTACCCGGATACGGCGAGAAGATATGGACAAAGTTTCTTATGCCTGTCTCTGAAATCTTCATCGTTGAATGTGGTCGGTCAACAGTTGAGCTATAATGAGCCCAAAATCCTCTACTCGGAAGTTCCTCAAAAATGGCAACCAAAGTTCTCGAAGATTGTGGAAGTTATTGATAACAAAACAGTATTCGAACCCCCGTGGTAAGTCAACAACTTTTAAAAATGTAAAATGTTTTCATTATTACTGCTCAAGATGACCAAAAATATTTTATTAAGACGTTATGCCTAGTCAGGAGTTAAAAAAATATGATTTTTTTAATCAAAATCATATATAATTTTTTAATCAAAATGTAATGAGATGCTAAAAAGAATTTACGCATTGTCTGAATTCCTTGGAAATGTCTGGTACAACCAAGAAGCAACGAGAACCTTCTCCTAATTAATTCTAGAAAATCTAGGAGGTTCGATAATCCAGTATTTGGATATAAATAGCGCGGATCTAGGCCATGTTTGACAGATCAGTGCGAAGTCGGCCGCGTGTGGCCAATCTTGAGGTAATCGAAACGATAAATAAAGCGAATAATCAAGCAAAGTACCTAATTGACAAAATAAATCAGAGCAATTAATTTTTGAGAATCGGATGGAATATTCTAGTGTTCCCCGTCAATAATAAAGTGTTAATTTATGAATATATTGCGAAATAGTGTAATTAAAAGAATGGCGTTGATTGACTAGTTAATTAATCATTAATTAATAAATTGCTTAGGCCCGGTTGTTTCAAGTTCGATCAAAGTAAGCGGTCGATCAAAGCATAGATTTTTACGAAAACGGGTCGTCTGATTGGTGGAGAACGTAAGAATCTATGCTTTAAAAGTACGCTTACTTTAATCCAACTTGAAACAACCGGCCCTTATTCATTTCCAGTGATTTTTTTCCTTCCTCCCTAGCCATGATACATGACAATATTTTTATAATTATTGAAATTAATGAAACAATTTAAGTTTGATAAAATGAATTTGAATTGGTTTGCATTATTAAGGACATTTATATTTTACTTATAGGTCCAACATTGCCAACTTGACAACCAAAAGAGGCGCACGATTCCTGTCTTTCGCCAAAAGTGGTAATTTCAAAGATGATTTGTATAAGGGACTTGTTGCAAAATCTCTTAAGACTGATCTCTACGTGGAATCTTGGGTTAACGGAGCCGGTGTTCTTGACTCAAACTGTACATCTCAATACAAGTATGATACGTTAATAAATAAATATAAACACTCGAATTGAAATACTTTTGTATTACAGTAAAACCCCGTTAACTTAACCCTGTTAATTCGAAATTCGTCAAAATTTCAAATTTTTAGAACACACACGTTCCAAAATGTTAATTTCATAGATAAATAATCCTGATAATTTGAAAACTCCGATAGTAATTTGTAATTTAAAATAATTTCTACAACATAAATCAATTCATCCTAAGATACATTACTCAAAATTTAAAAAAATCTGATAATGCACGCGACTTTTTGATCGCGTGCACCAGGCGCGTGCAGTGGGAACATTGAAGTGTGCCTTTTTTGTAAATGTATATTTTGAAAAAAAAAATAGAAATGAAATATATATGCTTCAGATTTTAATGATATATCAAAATATGAATGCCATGTTAACAATTGTGATAGAAATATTACGGAATATATGTTGTATTCTGATTTTTTTTTCCAAATAATCGGTTACGTAAAAGTCATGCTGCGATGTTCCCACTGCACGCCCCTGGCGCAACCATGTGGGGTGTCTTTTATATATTTTGCGGTACCTTGTAGAATCTACTATCAATTATATCACGTTGCGATCCCTAAAATTGGGGAATTCTTTTCAGGCTTTTTTCAGTTGGCTGCCATGATATGCGATAGTTCTAGTTTACTCTAATTCCTTAAACACGTTTAAAATTGTTTTTCGATTTTTTAAATTCCTCTTCAGTTCGATTCTCCTTTCTGATAACTGTGTTTGTGTTGTGAATTTGCTTTGGAAGAAATTATTACTCATATTTTATTATTTCACGTATTTATGGACAATTGTATTTCTAATAACTCTGATTTGTGTTAGTTTGAGTCAGAAAAAAGGTAGAATCGAATGTTAAAATTGAGTAAAGATTGAAGAAGCTTTCTGTAAATTCAGAGATAACTGTAAACATTTTCAATTACGGCCATCCAAATGCGACAAAATGAAAAAAATAATTTAATTTTTTCACGATTGAGAATAGTAAATCGCATTTTCAAAATGATTTCTTCTGATATGCAAAAATACATACGTTTTTCACAAAAATTTTTTTCGTGAGTTTTACGATTTTTGCTGCAATCGCATTGCGATTTCTTTTTTGTTTCCTTTAATTTCAAATTAACAGGGGTCCACATAATTCAAAACGTTTTTTTTGGATCCCTTGAATTTAGAATTAACGAGGTTCTACTGTAATATATATTATATTTCTGGTTTTCTGCAACAATGTGTTAAACCACACTCCATGCAAACTTTAAAATGAGATATGTTCCGCTCGCAAGCGGTAGTTACGAGGCTCATCCGCCCATTTCTGTCGGGGCATCGCCTCGTTCGTCACCTTTTCTAAGGCCCTTTTCAGGGCCGCCAAATCTGATTCTATCCGAAACTAGATATGTATTTTTTAATGATTTAATGCCTTTCTTTAAAAAAATCTGAATGCGTGCTTCAAAAAATGTTCATAGATTTATTCTAATAAATAATATATTCATACACAATATTATATACATATTCATGCAATATTTTCGTTTATAGACAAACATGTTAAAATAGTCTCATACTTTTATATGTCACCTCAATTGCTGTTCTGATTGTACACGCATTCACTCTAGATCTAGATAATATAGTTGGTTTTTTCATTATCATTGTGGTTTGGCCCCGGAAATGTTGTCCATTTTATTATGTCATGTTATTTGTCATATCATTGACCGCTTTTAAAATTATCATATTAAGATTACAATATTAAAAATAATAATTTACCTATGTATATTTCTTTCAGAGTGTACAAGGTAGAAAAAATAGCTTTCAAAGACACAGCAATAGCGTTCTCTTCTCACGCTGACCATTCCAAGTGGGCTGTCTCGACCCCAGCGACTAAGAATAAAAAGAACGCTCAACAGTGGATATGTGTTGGAGATATAAACCGAGCAGTAAGTCATGAGATTAGTTAGTTTACCTTCCTTGATGTGGTCGTCAGCCAAAAAGGCTTTGAATCTAATAACATTCTTTGATTTTCAGGAAACTCAGGAACTCAGAGGCGGGGGAACAGTTTGTACACAAAATAATGATCTATGGAGGCATTACTCAGAAGCCATAAATGAAATAGAACCATGTAAGAAGCCGTCAAATAAAACTGTATAATTGATTCTCTTTGACATCCACTTTTGGCTTACCTGATATTGATTTATTTATTTTACTATTGATTGAAATGTTATTTATTTTACTGTTTGCTACATGGACCTGCATTGTTCTGCAACAGTTACATGTGTGAAGATTTACGGGAGAAAAGGAATAAGACGTTGAAAAGAAATTTTACAAAACCTCACTGGTAGAAAATTTATATTCAGCATTTTGATGCTATTTTTATATATTTTTTTACTAACATTTAAAGTAATATTAATTGAATTTTTAATATTTGTTTCGTTGTGGATGCAAAAGCATATCTTAATACAAACTTGGATCTGATCCTTTTTGCAGCAAAAGAAGGCTAATTTCCCATTTTACGTCCTGTAAATTTCTTTTAACTCCTTGACTTCGGCAATTTTCTGTCGTGTATGTAGTTTATATACCTGGCTACCATACCACCGCTGGTTACTAAGATTAAATATAATAGTACAATAGAAAAATATTCATATATTTTTTAAATTTCATGGTGTTTCCAAATAAAACTTGTAATATTAAAACATGTTTTTTATTTTTCAATTAGTTTACAAAAAGTACAAATATTGTAATATGGTACATTTTCATTTAATTGAAGTAATTTATAATTTTCATTAATAAGAAGAATATTTCCTTTAAATATTAGGCGAGTTAAGGATGTTGTTTCACCTACGTTTTCATTGCAAAAATCTCAAGAAAAATGTTAAACTTCGACAAAATATTTATCCTTCTAAAAACACAGAAGACATTATCAACCAACAAAATTTTTAACTTTATTTCTTTTTGAACAATACAATAAGTCCAGTAATGTGCACAAAATAATATTTACTCAATTTTCCAGAAATTTAATTATTATATATTCTTTGAAGTAACCTATTTAATGAAAATTAACAATTATCAATTATTGGTGTAGAAATTTACAAAGCGTGTTTATATACAATGTTAAGGACAACTTTCTAAATTTGATATGAAGAAAGAAATACACAGACTTTCACCTCATATTTAAAAAATAATAATTATGGCCAATTCAAATTAAACTCGAAGCTAACAAATAGAAATTACAAAAATATTAATTTTATGACAAATCAACTTTACAACAAATTAATTCCTCTCATAAAACAACCACTGAGTTCTAAAAATTTTTTTATCATTAAGTTTTTCTTTTTTTTTTAAATATATTATTTTTTTATATTTTTTTTATACTTTTTCATTGATGTGTTTATTTTTCTTAAAGTAAATTGCCTGCTTCAATTGGACATAGTTATGCAGAAAGCATCCAGCCCACGCAATGCTAATAATGAGTTATGTACGGGTTTGGACAGCTCAATACAATATCTTTATGAGCTGAAAACATCCAACCTCTAAGTGATACGTTTTTTTGTAAATTTAATATTCTTCTTACCCACATCACGGTCGTCACTGTTAAATTAACTCTTAAACTAAAAAATGTGCTTTGACTTTTTTCTGCGGCTTCAAATTTACAAATCCTTGGCAAACAAAAATATTGATTAAAACATCCGTATGGTATGGACGCATTATGCAACTTTTTAATTCGACTTAAGAAGGTTGAAGGTTTTCTACGCTTCAGATTATACTTTTTACTTCATGCTTTATCAAATTCATGGAATGTAGAATACACATACAAAAAATAGGTAATGTTTTTCGTACATTTAAACATCTTATAGAAAAAATCCAACTTGTAAAACGCGTCATATCTTCGTAAATAAAAGTTTTTTTTTAATAATCACATGAAAAACATCAGTACAATGAGCCCTGTGTAAAAAAATATGCAATAAAGAATTAAATATCGACGTATTAGATTTTTGTAGGTTCAAATTTTTAGAAGCCATTTTCCCAGTACCATATTTTTTGGGTTGGATGCTTTCTGCATAACTGTGTCCAATTTACATACTGTTCTTCGGATATGTGCAGTGTTTATCTAAAAATTACATAATTATGTCAATCTCAAAAAGCGATTTGGCGAGAATTAAAGTGTTTACAATTTTTACTCATAATTTGGCAGCAAATTCATCATTCAGTATATTTAATACAACTTAAAAATAACCGTGACTTTTAGAATCAAAGTGCACACAGAAAAGACATTATGCCATAATATAATGTAAAACTTTTTACAGAGATTTAAATTTATACAAAAAAAAAGTATGTTTTGGATCATGCCACTTGAGTTCAGTATTTTACTGTATATATTTGCTATTATGATATGAATATTAAAGATATGCTAAAGATTTGACGTAGATTCAATTCGTCTCTAAAATAAATCTGGATGGAAACAAGGGAACTGAGATACAACAATAAATGGACTATGGGATACATGGTTTTAATTACTTTTAGCCAGGAAGCTTGAGCTGAGGTCAGAAAATGTGATCCCATAAATGTACTTCTACCAATTCTTCATCCAACACTGTCTTTCAAAATAAGAAATGAAAACTAAGGGCCGATTGTGCGATGTGAGTAGTTAGAGTAATGGTTAAGAAAAAAGCATAGATTTTTGCGTTTTCCACCAATCAAAACACCAGTAAAAATCTATGCTTTTTGGTTAATTATTACTCTAACTACTGATCAAGCAACCGGCCCTTAAAGACCACATGATTATTAAGATGTTTGTTTCATTTTGTCTTCTATTATATTAATAAAACAGAATGTGCAGAAGTCAGAAACTGCTTTCGTAAATAAGACCTAAAAAATGTTTAATAATAAATTGTGACTTGCTAAAAATATCTTAAATTATGAAGACAACAAGTAATCAAACAGATGAAGTAGGAAATTTAACGTTAAATAAAAATCAAAAAGAAATATACAGTGAACTGTCTCAAGTTAATATGCAATGATCTGTTTAACTTTTGAGTGATCTCAGAGATGGAATTCTTCTAAACCAAGATTCCTGCTTGTTACTCAGCTCGTAGGAGTTGTTTGGAGTGGGGATGGAGAGAGCCTCATCGATGGTCTTCAAAGCTGATGGAAACAGAACACTTGTGGTATATTCTGTGGTGTCAGATATAGGCACCGAGCACTCGGAAGAAGACGTTGATGACGGTGTATCAGGCCTAGAAAATATTTTGTCATCTTATTCATATTTGATCAGTTATAGTTTGATGAGTTATTGTGATGAGTTTTTCTGAGTATTATTAAATGCAATATTTCAAATGTTTTAGTCTTTATGATGGGCACCATGGTCCAGGGCATTAACAAATAAAATTAGGTAGAATTTAATAATTCTTAAATATCCATTTAGTTTAAACATTTACAAGTAGCTGCTTAGGTTGATTATGTATATCCAAAATAAAAAAAATATTGAAAGGTCATTAGATGTCTTCGATGTCGATTTTCATTTTTTTAAGTAAGTATATCATAAATCTTACATGCAAAAATGTTGTAATAAATTAATCTAGAACTAAAATTAAAAATAATTACCTGGTGCCAGTTTCCTTGGGTGCCGAGAACAGAGTGTGGGTAGATATGCCGACTGGCTGTAGAGTAACCACTTTAATCCCGTATGGCTTCAACTCCATCCGCAGAGCCTGGCTGGCTCCCTCCACTGCCCACCGAGTAGCGGCGTAACACACTTGCTGCTCACCACTTACCTCGGCCGAGGAGCCTGTATATAACAATATGTATAATAAATGTAAGTGATTTAAAAAATAATACTGAGGCTTATCCACCAACAAAAGAAAAAATTTGCACCAGAAATATATTTTGTCAATTATTTATTTGCATATTGCAAATCAAGTTATATATATAGTTTTTACAAATTAAATAACAATTGCTTTTTATATCAGAACAAATAATAAAAATCAATACCAAGTCATCATTGAAAAAATAAATAATGTCAATTTTGCTAAAGACTTGAGCATTAAAATATGTGTGGCATACTTAAATAATTACAGCGAAATTACGTATTGTTCACTAATGCTCTCCTGGGGCGGATTGCCTATATAATAGAAAGAAAATATTTTGAGAAGAGATCCAATTCATGATTATTTAAGTTTTTAAATTTTGGGGTTCGATTTTGATGATTAGAAAATGATAATTTTCTCATTTACATTTATAAAAAAATGAATAATTAAATTTACCTAGGATGTGTAAGTAAATAAATAAAAAATCTTTGGACAGAATATAACGTAAATAATGATAGCTTCTAGATTGATACATACATACATAGTAACAATTTTATTTTGAAACAATTTTACTATCATATATGATATACCCAAAATAATAACAAAGCATTAAGTGTTTCTTTTATTATTTTAATCTTGATCTACTTTTGATACCCCGATATTCTATCCAACTATAAGTCTACAAATACAATATATAAAACCCAAAAGTTTCAGAACTACATATAGGTACTTATCCGATCCAGGATACACATATATTGTGAACTTGGCCAGAACTCTAGGATTGGTTTCCCAAACCTAGCTGATGATGAGAAGAAACTTTGCACTACTATTACTATTATTATTACCACTAGTATTCTAGATTTTTATGGCCGTTTTGAGCCACCCACAAAGCGGACTGTAACCAAAACTGGCACACAGCAGAATAACCACCCGGAAGAAATTTGATTATCAAACAAAAGTCTTTAATAGTTAAAATGATATCTCACCATAGAGTAACTGCTCCAAATATTAAAAACGTAATGCCTTACCAATATTGATGAACCTTCCCTTGGCATTAGCGAGGAGTGGCAAAAATGTCCTTGCGGCTTTTAGGACACCTAGGACATTGGTCCTTAACATGGCCTCCCACTGGGCCGGCTCTTGCTGTTGCAGTCGGCCCACATGGACCACTCCAGCAGTGTTCACGATGGCCCATAATCCTGAAAAGCATTTTTTTTCATTACACCCCCGGGTCAGTTCACCCAGCCTTTGATGATTACTGTTATATATTTATGTAGAGTGCACATTTAACATAAAGAAAATCTTTCTAATCTAAACCTAACAAAACAATTTATTTATATTTTGACTGTAAAAAGGTACCTACGTTCCATAAAAACTTTTAAAGGTTGTTTTAAATATACGATTATCACTTTTAAATATGAAAAATAATGTGGTTTACAAATATTAAAAAAGAGGAGTGCACTGCCCGGGAATCGAACCCGGGTCGCAAGAATGGGAATCTTGCATGATACCACTACACCAGCAGTGCTCACGCGAGTAGTGGGATTTTTATGGAATAAATACCATATACGGTATTATAAAATAAAGCTTCACAACGTATAGTAAATCATTATATGTCAAAAGTTGTTAAATTAAAAAGTCCTGAGATTATAAATTCTGTTCCCGTCGATCAATTTTCTCGTAGCGTCTTTTGTTTGTTTAATAAGTCAGGGATGAGCGCGCGGCGCGGTAATATCGATTCGACACGCGACTGACACGCGGTGACAACCACAGAAGTCGACAGTAAAAGTTTGCTGTTGTATTTTATCGTCGTAGAAGTCTCTAAAGCCCGGTTGTTTCGAGTTGGATTAAAATTAATGATACAAATATTCGTATTAGCGAATATCATCACGAATATTAAAAACATACTATTTATAACAGAACGCAACGCAAATTACGGTTTGGCTGTGCACCGTGTATCCGAACACATCTACGCACTCTATTATCCGGGATTCCCCTAACATTGAATGAATGGATTTGTTGAGTTCTCAAGTTGTCAATTGTTACTTGTTTCACAGCATAAGATGAGTTCTTTCATCTAGATTCATCGGGTTATTAATAAGGTTAGGTGCTCATTTCATGTAGTTTTTGTTTTGTACTACGTAGTGTACTACGTTCCATTTTATTTCCGTTGTGTGTAAAAGTATTAAATCTTATAAAATAATTTCAAATTAAATCTAGTAACATGACCTCACGTAAAAGAAATGTTGTGCTTTTTGAACAAAAATTTGCTGGTGGTAAATTTTAATTATTAAATCTCTTATTAAAAAAGAACAGTGGTGTATTATTTATTACCTTGTTGAATTATTCGTATTCGCCGAATAGCAGGTTTGATATTCGTATTCGTGAAAGTAGTATTCGTTGCGTCACACTAATTAAAATGAAAGTTCGTTTAAAGCATAGATTTTTACGGAAACGGAACGTCTTGATCGGAGAACGTAAAAATATATGCTTTAAACGAACTTTTACTTTAATCCAACTTAAAACAACCGGCCCTTAGTCTTAGATACATTCAAAAATACATTCGTTTTTTTTTACATATTTTTTCCTCGTCGATATCTACAAAAATATTAAATACTTTATATTTACACCCGAACCAGCGAGCATCCTATGAAACGTTACTAAATTTTCTCGCATTTTCATGAAGTGCTTCTACATGGAAAGCCTCTTATAAAAAATATCCATTTCACTAAATAGCTCGAATGTAACTGCAAATATAAAACATCTATGGGGGAAACAGTTAAAGCGGATCTAAATTTCGGATTCGAATTTAATTTATTTTTTTGCAATTAATTATATTATTCACAACATATTTATATTTTATAAACATATTTTCGATCGCTTTCTTTACATTCTAATTTTAAATAATTGCACGATTGTTTTTATTATGGCCATTCCAGGTAGCCGGACTAATACCCAAAGTTTTGTCTAATTCTCGTTTAACAAATCGTCTCGATTGCTTTTCTTGCAATTAGTATTTAGGGCCAAACGTAGTCCTCTGAGTAACCACAGATCAACATACTTTGAAGGATCGTCCAGTTAATAAACACATTTTTTTCTTTTGGTGAATTACAGAAATATGTATTGTAAAAATTCCGTTAAAAAGATGATGGAACGCGTTTCTAGAACGTTACAGCACAAAAAAAACACTTGTAATAACCATTTTCTCCTGCTGGAAGACGTGACGTCAACATCTGCGCAGCCTCGTGCAGCACATCCTCCCTGGTGACATCCAGCGCCAGCGGCAGCAACTGCCCGCGCGCGCCCCCGTCACCTTCCACATCCTGCTCCGCTCTTCTGGAGGCCCATCCCTTGGCCAATCGCCATGAAAGGGATTCCTCACCAGACCGCATGCCGGCAAACACTCGATACCCACGTTCGGCAAGGTGTATGGCAATCTGGGAAAATATTATAATAAAAAGAAACACACGAAAGATGTATTCTTAAATAACATCGTAGGTAGCTACAATCAAGGAAAATTACCGTGGATGGTATTTCTCATGATTTTTCTTTACATCGACATTTTTTAAAACTCAAACGTAAAAATTTACAATTTTTAAATGGTTGTTTATGGGTCTGATACACAAAGTATAAAATATGTACAACGATGAACTAATCTAGTTCTTTATGAGGGACTATGGGTGATAGTGGAAGAATGTCCCTCCTCACCATGTCTAAGACATATTTATACTGTAAGTGAGATATTTATTCGCGCATAACTAAATTCTTTAGTAAACAAAACGTATTTTTTTTATTTTCTTCCAAACCAAAACTCTTTTGAGAATCATTTACTCGAGAGAAAGTAAAAATGCCTTCTGTAGCAAAGCGAGACTTATCTAAGTCACCATACTCTTAAAGAGAATTTACTTCAATTTCAAAATTTACAAGTTCCTGGTATATTTTTAAACAAGGCGCACGTATTGGCACCAGACGTGGTGCCAAATTGCAGACAAGGAATTTACATTGTTAATTCATGTATTTATCATTTTGGTGGTCTGCGGTCTGATACAATTCCATAATAATTTAAATAAATTAGATTGGATTTTGACAATAGTTACATATGTACCCATTTGATTTGGCTTTTTAAATAGATTTTATTATGTATATATTTTAGAAGTAGCATATTTAAAAAATATATAAATAATGCAATTTATTTTGAAGTATCATTTAGCTATATACTAAAATTATTTATAAAATCAAAATTATAAACGTGTGCATGCGTGTGTCGCTTAGAAAATATAATGATGGTATCACTAAACAATCGAACATCGATTCAATTAAAACACGAAAGGAGATGAAAAGCGATATCTAGCGACAAATTATCAGAGCTTTCTCAAGCTACAACATTTTTCTCGGTTTTATTTTATTATAGATATTTACCTACTCATCAATTATTTTTAATATTTTAAAATGAAACAATGCGTAAACATTAGATTTTTTATTTTTATATAAATATATACATATTTGTACCTGTAGTCCTAGCGCCGTGTCGGCAGAAGTGACAAGCACCGATTTGGTTTGCCCGGGTTGCGGTCCGTGAGCGGCGCCACCGGCGCGAACTTTGCACAGCAAATAGAGTAAAAGCGCGCCAGCAATGGAGCACAAAGCGACCAATTGCAAGGCTAGCATTAGACCCGTTGAGGCATCCATCTTGTGTGGAGGTTCCAAATTCAAAACATCAAAACGGAGAGCGCTTGTGGCGGGTGCCGAAAGATGTCAGCGTCCTGCGGCTTCTGTAACAATGATAATGAAAATAGTTATTGAAGGAAAACTTTTTGGGCTAAAATATTACAAATTCACATGAACATCTTTATAAAAATAATAGAAATTAGTATATTACAGTAAGTAATATTTTTCGCTTTTCTAAATTATGTACCTACCTACCTAACTATTCTTACAGGAGAGAAATCAGTATCAAACTGAAGTATTATTTGCTTATCGTGATGTAAATATTATGAAGAAAATAAAGGTAAGTAAGTGTAATAAATAATAAGAGTAAAAATAAAGGTAAGGTGTAAGTGTAAGTGTGTAAGTACCTATATATTTTTTGTTTTCTTTAGAGAATACGACACAGTATCGTCTTATATATATTTGTACGAGTAGGTACCTAACGTTACACTTTTGCAATACTAATTACAACACATTACTTAATTTAATTTAGATATTTATATAATATTAACGCACGGATTGAAAGAGTAAAAAATTCTGAAGTATACCTAGGTACCTACTTGTGATATACAGATACTCGTAGTATATAGGTGCTATCCACCTACGACTAGAGCCGGATTATATCTCAGTTGTATTTGATTGCATCTCATCGATGCAATTAAATACAAATCATAAATAACTGTCACATTGTAACCGGTTAAAATAACGGTTTAACCTTCACTATGATTCATATCGGAAATATTTCAAAAACAAGTAATATTTGTAAGCTTACAGGGCAAGACTGCTTTTCTTCTAAAAGACAATTTATCTTCTATAAATTAATAAATTTGTATTTTTTTCAGTATTTATTTTCTATGTTTATTACAGGTATAAGTTTATGGTATATTCAATATACAATAAACTTGTTTAGTAAAAAATAATCTCGCGTCGCAGTTGTTGCATGATAAAGTTGTTTTAGACCCACTGAACAAAAAACATACTGATTTTAATATATTTTTAAGTGATGTGCGTACTAAAACAGTGAATATTTTCAATATTTTCCTTAAAAAATCAAAACAAAAGGTAACATTAAGAAAATTGTTCGCGCTAACGTGTAAATTATTCTATAAGTATCGAAAAAATAATCTTCCACGCAATTTACAAAGGTATATTCATTTATGTAAATTATCTGGTTGGATGATTTTTGTGGCAATTTTATTTGACATTGAACTAGAGACCGGGTAGGTGCACGGAGCTGTCCCGTGACGACGGACGACGTGACAATGGTGTTAAGAGTCGCCAGCTAGGTACCTATCCAACCGGTTGGTGTGACTCACCGACTTCCAAAAGCAAAGCTGCCAAAAGTACAATCGTCTTCAATTAGTGTATAGTAAGAAATGATTCTTATTAGTCACGCACTTCGTTGCGTAATTTACTTTGTTTGGTGAGCATATGAAACTGATAAGTTTTCAGAGTAAGCTATATGTAATATTTAACTAACGACTTTGCTTTGATCACAAAGACAATTTCTAAAACCCTACGGGACACAGACAGGAAAGTACACAACCTTCAGGTTGGTGACTTTACAGAAAGTTCGAAACTACCATTGCTCTTCTATGTACACAAAATTGAATGTGTGTAGGTACAATACAATATATATGTTTGCCTGCCCTCTGTATAACCCTTTACCCTCTGTCCGGTCTAAATCAAATTTTGTATATCTACCTGATTACTCCTTAGGTATTTGCGTAAAAACAAATGAGTTCTCCCCCCAGGTATATCTTCTATCCACTGTTATATAATCCAAGTGTAGATAGATTATGTAGATTAAAAGGTTAGTCAAATCTAGATTACGAATAATATTTTCTTTTGCCCTCAGGAATACGCGGGAAAAATAGACGAGCTATACATTATTGCAAGGGAAAGGAAATTTTTGAAATATTATATTAACAATGCTTGTATTAGAGAGCGACCAATGCGCCATCCACCAGCCTATGGCCAGTGTTTCCGTAAAACCGATTTTCTATTACAAAAGAGAAGTGGCCTACCTACCTACCAGAGTAAAGTAACGCACACAAATACCAAATTAGACATATTCTTTTAAAATTATATGACCCGACACATAATTGGGTCGCCGTCTGGTGACATTATATTCAGGGTCTCGCCAAATAAAGCAGTTTTTGAATTGGCTATATAAAAGTAAAAAAACCAACCACCCGGGTATTTGAATCTGATTTTTAGTCAGACATTCGGCAGATGCGAAACGGACACATATTTTTATTTGTCTCGTTCAAAGTGCAGTATACGACACATTATAGCAGCTCCTTGCATTTCTAGAATTGATTCGCTTTTGCAATAGTATCACAATGGTAAAGGTATTGCCAGAACGGAAATATATTTTAAAAATGTAGTATCGTGTAATGTGGTGTGTTTTTAGATGTATAAATACTATGGCTAATTGCTTATTGCAATTGTTGGTTGTTCATCGCTTCAGTGTGAGAGTTAATTTACAATCAGCGCGTGTCCACGTAATATCCAAACACAGATGACTCCGCACAATTTTCCGTAACTTGCAATAAATACGGTAACTCTATAATGATAATGACACCGCAATTGGGTCTATGGTTCTTATTTAAGTTACTTGTTAGGATACACTCGACCAATCAACGCTCCGTGAACCCCGGGCAACTTTCAACTGAAGTCTAGAGAGACATAATATCATGAAAATATAGAATCTATGACTTGAGTCGTTGCGTATCAAAACATACCTACCTATAGACGTACCAGTATAAATTGGAGTGCGAGGGAGGGCGTCCCTGTCGCGTAACAGAAGTTGCCAGGGTGTAAATTTACACAATACATAAAGCACAGAATGTCCGTTAACCGACGTTGGAGCCTTTAATAGAAATTTGGTCGGGCAACACTAAAAAACCGAACCAGTAATGGCGGCCGCCCTATCTGTCAACCTGTCAAACGGTAATATCGGTACATTATTTGCTTTTTCAGCTTCGCAAAACTTTAATACTTCATTGGCAATTGTTCTCGCACCATCCCGGACTGTTTTGGATGTTTTGGACATAATAATTCAGTGTATATTGGTAATCAAGATGTCACAGCTCACGCTCAAAGACGAGATTGAACTGAATGACTGGGCGAGGGGTTACCGCCGGGTGCGGGCGGGGCGGGTTTTAGTTCCAAAGTCGCCGCACGCCAATTTACGTTGGGCAAGCAATACCTATCCACCATTTTTTTAGATTTGTATGTCAATATATATTATCTAAGCTCATTGCTACATTTTACATATTAGTTAACTGTCATAACAAGTATCAATCTGATGTTATTGTTTGTTAAAAATCAGCTAGAGTTTTAAAACATACCTATATCCAAAATCACTAGAGTAAAATATGAATATCTTCATTGTTTGGTAAAAAATAAAAAATAAAAAATATTTTACATTCTGAAATTACTGAGAACTTTATTTCATAACCCTGATAATGCAATGAATATATTTACTTTCTTGAACTTTAAAATCAACCTAAATCCAAGTGTTTAAATTTCAAAACTAACTAAACTAAATCCAATGTTTGGCTTCAAAATGTACTGAAATCCATTTCAAATGTTGAAATAACTCACGAAATATAAATTTTTTATTTACGTTATATTATTTGAATGTTTTAATTTTAATTCCTTACTCCATTCATTTTTATTTCATCTTATTCAAGTTATAAACAAGATGTAAAAGAAGAACTAAAAAAATCGTTTTTGGCGTTAGGTCACTTTTGATATTCAACTACTCACTTGATACTCTAAATCTTTCTAGCCTTCGGGTAAAATTCATTGAGCTTTGTACCTGAAAAGATAAAGCAGCAATCTATTTTCTATTTTGCCTTTGACAGTTACGAGTAATCTTGCAGAAACAAAATATCAAAGCATTTTTGGCAAATTTTCTTACTCTCGTATTATAAGTTTTAAAATAAGCCTTAAAATTGACCTCCATTAGTTCGAGAGATTGTCTCGCAAATGGTTTCTACCGTTACAAGCAAATGAGCATTCATTTGTCACGTGACAAATGACAGGAAACAAAGATGTCTGCTTGAAGTTTTTCAATTGTGATATTTGCCATGTACCGGAAAATCCTTCATTGTTTCGTGACAGCGAGGCGATGTGACCGGTAGGACATTACAATAAGTAGGTATAATAACGAATAGACAATGTTTATTTTACGACTTGAACGCTTGATCTAAGAAGTTTAGAAGATTACGTGCTGGATAAATAAATATTGACACGGAACCGGCAACTTGCTAAATTCGGCGCAGAAGTGGGACAGTGCGACGGAACAATAGACTTCGTTCGTTAATATCATTATTTCCTAAGGAGGATTATTGAGACATGAATGTAGGTACCGACTATGTATGATCTTTGAAAACGAAAGTGGGTACAGAGTGCAACCAGCGTACTCTGTACCTACCTACTTGTCCTACGGAGCCGGGAATTGGACCCTCACCATAAATACAGTAATAAATTATGCATTCATTGATAAAAAATTCAATATTCTCGAAATTTCCTGAACTCACGAGTGTGTTTCGGAGAAGGAGACTCTCGATCATGCCTTTTTGCTTGTCCAACATGGAACTGCAATTATTTTTACATTGAGCTGGTCATGGCTAGTTTTCAATTCCCGGGTAAGATGGGTCACCTTCTTTCTATTAACGAACCACATCTGATATCTATAATATCAAAAATTTTGAAAGAAAATAACTTTAATCTTTGATTGATGTATTCACTTTTAATAACACGATACTCATTACCGGCGTTTCAAAGTTTGCGCACATCTCATACCATATTCAAAACCTTCACTGGCTTAGATGTCCAGAGAACACATCAGCCCTGATGATGGACCCTGCAATGGGATCTGAAACGTTGGCCAGAGAGGTCACATATACACGGCAGAATATCCCAGAAAACTATACACAGAAGATGTCCAGAGAGGATTGATTATAAGCTTTGCCTTACAATATTTATTATTATTATACAATAGCTATTCACAACATGGCCCCTCAATACAAAATCGACTTCTGCATTCCGTTCTCCGCAAATAACAGACAACTAACACTTCGCTCAGCATCAACATATAATACAAATAGGTTAGCTGAAGTAAATCGCGCCCACAAAACTAATTTCGGTGATGGTGCTTTCGCGGTGGCTGGACCAAAGTTATGGACAAAATACCTAATAAACTGAGACGAACAGACAGCTTACCACAGTTCAAAAAACAACTTAAGACGCATTTATTTAGACAATCCTATAAAAACCTATAAAATCTGACCACAACACTAGCTAATGTTTTCCACTCCTAGTGTGCACTCCGCGAAAACACCTAATTCTTTCAGGCACTCCCAACTATTATAGTATTAAACTTTAATTCCATTTCTTGCATGCCACCTAGTGAATAAGTAATAGTAAATAAGTTTTTTTATTAGTAAGTTGTTTTGTAAGATAATTTTCTGTGTAAAGCGCCCTTGAGGTGAGTATTCGCGAAAACGGCGCTATATAAATTATCAAAATATTATTATTATTATATTTAACTAGTTAAATGGCACAAATCGCTCTCTAAGGGCGGATTTTCTAAATAAAAGAGAAAAAATAAGATTATTTTTAACTCAATATAAGAGTAGTGTTTTTGATATTGAACTGAATCGATGGTGTAATTTATTTGGATATTAAAGGTGTGATTTTTAACTTCATTTTATTTTTCATCGGAAGTTGGTATTCTGATTAATATTTGATTATGATTTGTTGAAGTTAAACTGAAAAATGTGTTATAAAAACTATATTTATAATTAAATGATCTACTTTTGTATATATGCTGTGTGTAGGTATATAAAAAAATAATTATAAAAGCCCACAGTTAAGTAAAATTACGATGTGCATGAATGCGAACGACAGGCGCATGCGCGACCACATGGGTGTGTATGTGTGTGAGCGCATGGTGACGTCTGTCCGGCGAATTTTGAAACAATAGCGTGGGCCCTTTTTGCGGACCATCTTCAGAACGCTAACATCGAATGTGTAATTTTAAACCACATTTATTCATCAATTAGAAAGACGTACAGAAAAATCAAATCAACGTAAAAATATTTGGCTGCTACCGGGATTCGAACCACATACCTCTTCTATCCGGGGATACATTCACGGAAATGTAAGAGGCCGCAATAGCGTAATTGGATAACGCCCCTGCCCCGGATAGGAGGAGATCCGCGGTTCTAATCCCGGTAGCAGCCAAATATTTTTTCTTTGATTTGATTTTTCTGTATGTCCCAAAAGGTGGTCTGATGACATAGTCCAGCAAGCAGGAAGAACCTGGATGCGAAGGAGGAGAAATAGAGATGAGTGGAAGAAAATGGAAGAGGCCTACATCCAGCAGTGGAGGGAAAAAGGCTAAGGAAGAAGAAGAAGAAGTGTTTCAATTGATTAATAAATTTGGTATTAAATTACACAGAACTTTGTTCTGAAAAAATTGCAACTTCACAATAAGAATGTGTTCTTGAATAAAATATAGAATGGGTATTGTGATACTTGAGTACAGCAAATGCCGTAATTGTACCACCGTATATTTACTGTTACGGGACACCGCATTCCTACGTCCAACCCGATGAACCGATCGCGGCTTGTTAGATTATAAGACGTAATCACCATTCCAGCCAGAATACCGATCAGGATACACCAACTGGAGCGGTCGATAATAATTAAAAGCAATACAAAAAAAACGCTCAAAGAGAAATAGAAATAACAATGCTTGGAATATCTCTAAGAGATCGAGGATCTGACGTGGAAATTCGATAGAGAATGCTAGATGTGGAAGGTGGAGAAAGAGGTTCTGGAGCCCTTGATCTGATAGAAGAAGTGTCAGCCGTCCTTAAGCTTGATCGAAACAGATGGACGAAAAGGGAAAAGAAAGAGGCCGAATTGGGATTTTTGGGGAGCGCCATAAACCCTTCCCTTCCCCATGTAGCCCTAACGTGGCTTTTGCTTTGATCCCGAATAGAACGTAGTTTTTTCCTATTTAATCCAGAAGACATTTTGTGCTGTTTTCTTTTACCAAAACTATCTACGCAGATTTGTCGAGCGCATATTCTGGACCATTTTAATTGGGCCAGATACAACAAATGAAAGAATTACGTAGCACGACGTTGACCCCCCTCCCCACACGTAGCTCAGCGTAGCATTCTATTTACCTTTCCCACCATGATCAAGCCACGTGGTTTATGGGCGCTCCCTTGGGTGGAGGCCAGCAGTAGAGGGACAGGCTGATGATAATTGTGAAGGATTTACCTAATAACAAGGAAAACATGCTTGACCTTGACGCGCCGTTATAGAATTACGTTGCTATCTTTATAACATTTTAGGGTTGCTTCGAATGTTCTTTTCCAATGAAGTGAAATTTTGAAAAGTGCTGAAAACCGCAATCGTGTTTGCAGTACGTTGTATCCAGCGGCACGTGTGAGGCGTGCATTCTGATTTTAAAGCAATGATTCGTCTGAGTGCACTCCCATCGCCATTTGGATGCCACAAGGTGCGCCATGCTGCAACAAACTGCATTATGCATCGCTATTGCCTGCTATAAAATGTAATAATCTCTCGCAATACGGGAGCTGTGCAACGGAGCTCTCCAAGTGTAAATTTTGAATTACTAATCAATTATGTATAGGTACAGCTTGCTTAATAGGGTATTTTTCAAAAAATATCTAGAGAAAATTCTTTCTGGTGTTAATATGGTCGTGGGAGGCCCAAATCCAGAAATGGAAGCAGACAGTCTGAAGAAGAAGAAAATTGGTTTTACATCAATGAATTCTTTAATTTATTTTATTTTTATTTTATTTTATTCGGTCATCCAACAGGGAGACATAATTGCTTGGTAGGACAAAATACAGAAAAAAAGTTGAATGTCTCCTATAATTAAAGGATGATACAGATATAAATAAATTAAGTCAAGTTGATAGATCAAACATCACCTAATTTAACTTTATCATAAACATAAAAGGGTTCGTAATGTATATACCTAATATACATGGTCAGGGAGGGGGACGAGTTTCTAGTATCTGCCTCACCATATAACGATACTCTTCATATTTAGTGTTAAAAATATCTATTGAATTCGAATGTTTATTTATAATTTGAGCATATGCGCGGAATGGAAGAGTATTTCATATTATTGGTATGATAAGTTGGAAGGGAAAAGAGGTACTTCTGTCTGGTAGGTCGGAGTGGGAGAGGAAAGATAGCAAGCTGGTGATTTCAGGAGAATCAATAAGATTATGAATTATTTGGAAAAGGAAGGATTGATCTGACAATATTCGCCTGTTTTCGAGAGTGTCTAATTTAAGAAATTGTGTTGAATCCAAATAGTTAAAATTAAAAAGCGGTTTGTGTTTTGGCAAAATATGTTACTAAATTTAAGCCATTGTAACGACGAAAATAAAACAAATAATTAATGTTTTATAAATATGTACCAAAAAATTAAAAAAAAAAAATCACTGCTTACAGAATTCGAACTTCGGCGATAGCCGATTGCTTTCTGCTAGGTTATTTATTGTATTACTGCAATAATTGTAGCACTTTATTTCTGAAAAATTAATTAGCTTCAAAATGGTAGTATTATCTCGAAAAATTATAAGATACGATGGTATAAATATCAATAAGTTTGCAACTTATAAATTTACTCAGAGAGTATTACGGAATATCTACAATATGATCAGCGTCTACCAAAATAATTATATTAATAATGCTGGTTCTTTCAAGACTAGCAAATTGCTATGGACGATGTAAACTGTATCTAAGTATGTAGTAAAAAAAAGATTGACAAGAATTTAGAATTAATTGGTGGGGTACCTACCTGCTACCAGTCACAAACAGTTTATGCTAATTTGACATGTATGTCATAATATTTTCATTGATTGGATCGTCACGATTACCCACAGTGAGAATAATGTGCCAGATATCTGTCGTGCCATTTATTTAAACACGCGTGACGTCACGCCAAGTGCTCCAGCGGAACAGGCGGCACGCGAGTCCCGACGGAGTAGGCAGTGAATGCACTCAGTCAATAGTATCTTCTCAATATCGTACTTTTTAAACTGAGAAAGTTCTACTATAGTTAGCATAAAAACAAAATCATTGTTGGACAGTGGCTGATGGCTAATTATCGGGATTAAAATAATGGTGTCAGGTGATGATATGATGTACCAGCGAAACTTGGAAATGCGATGGCCCGCAAATGCATGGGAGGGCATGCGATGAAGAAGGCCCTCAAGATATGACAGCTGCAAAGATTCAAAAATATAGATCGTAAGACGGACGAGTTGAAGTCACGAAGTAATCTGTGCCTACCGCACCAGAAAAAGTGGATTGCTCTAAAAATGGATTCTGTTAATCAATTAATAAATGAGACTTACAGATAAGGTTATATATTCACGGAAATTTACGAGGCCGCTATAGCGTAATTGGTTAAGCACCTGCTCCGGACAGGAGAAGATCCGTGGTTCGAATCCCGGTAGCAGCCAAATATTTTTTCGTTGATTTCATTTTTTGTATGTCTTTCTAATTGATTAATAAATTTGTTTTTTTATAATTAAGAACATTAGATGACAAAAGTGGATGGTACAGAAAGTTGAGAATGACGAGGAAAGACGCGGTTTAACTAATGAATAAACTCTGCAAGGAGAATAATTTCGATGGCCTTATGAACGAGTTCGAGATAATGTTCATACATCTGGAAGTTCATCGTGTGGAAGAAGAGAAATAGGTTTGTCAGAAATATGATGAGACTCTCAGTAGAGAGACACGGTACGCATGACCAAATTTCTAAGACGAAAGAGTAAAATCTAGATTTCGAAATGAAGACTACAACACACACACGTTCACCACAAGACTACAAAGTGTACACATTTGTAGTATAAACCACATGAAGTAACCAATTGTAGTACTACGAAATTGTAGTACTAATGAAGTGAACTAATTGTAATACTACAAGATTCTACAAGAAGTGCTTCTTGAAAAGTGTGTTACTAGAAAATTTTCAAATCGGGGGGGGGGGGTTGTTTCAGTTTCCAGAGATTT
The DNA here is from genome assembly GCA_016648135.1 of Agrypnia vestita. Lineage (NCBI taxonomy): Eukaryota > Metazoa > Arthropoda > Insecta > Trichoptera > Phryganeidae > Agrypnia > Agrypnia vestita. The sequence goes on from JADDOH010006335.1 coordinate 22,454, forward strand.
CTACAACCCCAAAATTGCATACATTTTGTCATTCAGTGCCAAAACTTTTCTATTCCATGGGGTGGGGGGGATTGTTTCGGTTTCCAGAAATTTCTTCATTTATCTATATCGACTTCCCAAAAATTTCACATATAAAAAACATCACACTTCAATTTAATTTGTAGTGTGCACTTTTAAATAAAAATGTACTGTTTGAAGTAGATATGTACTTTCAATAACTTTAAAGTGTGTGTACTTTGTAGTGTGCACTTTAAAATGTACTATTTTTTATTTATTTAAATTGTACTAAATTTAAAAGTAATGTACTATTTGAAGAATGAACTTTAAAATAACTTTGAAGTGTGTGTAGTTTGTAGTGTGTACACTTCAATGTAATGTACTAACTACTACATTGTAGTAGTTAGTACAGAGCGAACCCATCACTAGCAAAATCTCATTCGTGTACAAACTACAAACGCCAGTAGGTACCTACCTGCTCGTGTCAAGTACACGATCGACATTTGAATATTTTTTATTGCAGATATTAAAATTGTACGTCTTAATACGTTTTATTTTATCTGGCATTTGAGCACGCAAGATGCCGCCGAGCTGAACAGACTCGCAATAATTTAGCATAATGACGAGAAATCATAGAAAGCAAATCTTAAGAAGCATTCGCTACACGTCTCAGCAAGGAACCATAAATTCAGATTTGTCAAGCACTAAATTATTATGTAGGTACTGTGTATAATATTGTCTATTGTTTGGCGCTCGAACGCGTATTGGCTAAATCCGTCACGTCATAAAATAATAGAATGGTTTCTGCGCTCGCAAAACAAATTGCTGAAATCTCTTTTCCGCGCAAATGGAGCATACTTCTACATTCTTCTTAAATACCAATCTGTTTTTATACAAAGAACAATAATAATAATAATGTATTTGCTTCGTGAGCACATTCAGATAAATGTGCCTTAGGAGCAACCACGCCCGCGGTGATAATACCTTGTGTGCTATAATAATGACATTGATGTGTTCATAAATAATAATAGAGCGGGTTCAGATGATAGCGTTCGAATGAATGAGCGGCATGACATAGATAAAACCACAGACAATAACATGAAATGAACTATCTAATGCTGAAACACAAATTTTAGAACCATAGTCAAAGCGACGTGTGGATTTTTATGTTCGCTTCTTATCACCATTAGCAGGGTTGACAGGTGTCCGATTTAAGACCGTCATTCCTGCATTTTTGTCATTTTTTTTTCGGCGTAGCGTCGCGCCCGATCACAAAGAAGGTCCGTTCGATAACGAATGCAAGTAAGGCAACTTGCTTTTGAATTGCCAAGATTTCACGCTTGTAACGTAGGTATCTACAGTTTATTATATCATTGGTCATTCCTGTTTTTGTAGTAAATGCTTAGATTCTAAATAAATAAAAAACTGAATTTCTGTGTGTCGGGTTTTTGGCTGTTGTTAAATTGTTGGGAAAAATGCTTGTGACGTGACCTGACCACGTCGTAGCGGCGACCGATCAACATTTCACTTAGAAAAGACAGTGATTTGGTGCAATGACATATTTTGAGAGAATCAATGACTTGGTACGACAATGCACCTAGTGCTGAGAAACGCAAATTTCTCTCCCAGAATGTGTACGTGTCACATCTTAATCTTTTAATATCTTGTTGTTTCATGACCGCCGGGTTTCCGGCCGCGAAATAATTTTGATTGGTCGAAACTGACGCCCGACGTATTCTGAGCCAACCGCTAGCCAGGATTTAAACTTATGAAAAATCCGACCATTGACAGTTGGAAAGCGTGTGTGCCGGTGTTTTTTTTTCTATTAAGAATTGACATTCTTTTTCATGTGTGGTATCTGAATCCGACGAAGATGCATTAGTTCACAAAAGCCTTTCGGAATAGACAAATCGATCTGTTCCGGATTCGACGAAGCCGGGAGAATTGGAGATTGAATCCGCACTCGACACACTAAAAAAGCTGTAAGTACAATTTGTCATCTCTGGACGTAGTTAGCTTTAGCCTAGTGTATTTCGCGTGTCAGTGGATCAATCATTATCGGTGGAGATTGGGAAGAAAAATATTTCTTTCCTAATCCCGACCCGCGTGCGGTGGTGGCGATTCCGTCCGTCATCGTACACCTGTTTATTCTCTTCTTCTTTTCGTGCCCTATCCGTTCAACGGACTTTGGCTATGAGAACTTTGTTTACTGTGGCCCGGAACAGCGCTACAGTAGATTGGCCAAACCACTGTCTCAGGTTTTCAGCCATGATGTTCCCTTTCTTCGAGGCTTTCGACTTCCGGCAGTCCTTCCCTGCAATATGAGATGCAAGATCTCCTTCTTCTCTGGATGCCTCATCACATGTCCGAGATATTAATATTTTCGGGTTTTTATTGTTTTAATAACTTCTTTTTCTTTATTCACCCACCCTGCTTATTTAGAGTATTCTTCTGTAGATCCACATCTCGAACGCCTCAAGTCGCCTTATCGATTCTTCGGTATCATGTTTATGTGCACAAAAGGGAGGAAAATTGTCACATGTCCATATGTATATGTGTAAAATGCACATATTAAAAAAGAAATATAGTAATTGTAATTATGGATTTTCATTTTCTCACCCCTACCTAAGGCGTATCCATTTTTTACAGCCCATTTAACAACTATGCCACAACACAAAAGAAAATTCCAACTTTACCACGATTGGCATAATGCGGCGTGGTATTCAATGTCTGATCTATAATATTTATTGTATACATTCTGGTTCATAATAAATGTTTATATAATAAATAAATGCAAAATATAGGGATTAATAATATAAAACCACACTAAAGCTTATATTATATAGTGCTTATTTACCTTAAACAATTACGGATTATAGGTACTTAGTGGAGATGTCATTAATATTATCGTATTTCAAAAACAAATTAATTCATATATTGATTTGACATGTATATTTCATAGATCGTTGCTTGTAAATGAATATTACATGGTGGGTTTGGACTCCATAACATTTGTGTAATATGTAATAGTTTGGGGATTGCGGTTACACACTTTTTAGGCCAAATTCAGGAATGTATCTACTTAGAAATATTACTTAATTCGATCGCACAGAAGTTCCACGCGGGTGTGGTTGTGAGAATCTGATATGCTGGCCTAAACGGAGGTAAACATTTCACATTTCGCGAACAATGAACGCTTTCAAAATACGAATATCCAACATACTCGAATAGTAAAGTTTATCTATTTATTTTCTGTTGGTGTTTGAATAAATAAGAACTGGATAAATGCAAAAAAAAAAGTAAACACGCGATGGAAAGCTAGCTATTCAAATGAGAAAAAAAACTGTTTGATTTGTAGTAGGATATAGGTGATTTTTAAATGTATAGAACTTTAAAATGAAATAAAACAAATAAAAATTGAGATAAAAGCTATGGTATTGCCTTTATTGGAAAATAATTTTACTCTACTAATAAAAATTTGACAGTGGATTTGTGCTCAGTACCATTTCACCGTGAATATAGGTACATATTTACGCTTGCAATTGTGCAATTGCAGCAGTACTAATTTATTTTATCGTAATCATATTTAAACACTAATGGCATAAAATTATCTTTTTTTTAAAACTAAAAAACATCCTGTATAATCTAAACCATAATTACAAAGTCAGCCTGCGATTTTTCAGTTCATATTTATTATTTGTGGCTTCGTAATGGCGCGTATACACGGATCTTCCGTTTGCGCTTTACAACTCGTTGTAATTTCCTATAATTCGATCATTAATTGAAGTTGTTTACAATATAGTATTTTCGTATAATTACCTGACTTAATTACTTTATATAATTACATTATATTTATAAACCGTACCGTCTCCATCTGCAATGTAAAAAACATGTAACTTGTCGGTATGAATCTAGTTTAATACAAATTTCAAACGATGCAAATGATGAAGTTCCTGTTCTTTTCTAACATTAATCCTTATCTGCATCAATCCGTTCTGCAACATGTATAAATTCCTTCAATACTCCACTTTCTACACCATTAGCCACACTAAACGCAAGCTTATTTAGTATCCGCTATTTTGACTACCGGGAAACCAGAAACATCGCGATGACGCCATCGACAACTCAACCCAAATAGACAAAGTTGTTGTTCAATACGACTCTGAGTGATTCAAATAATTACAGTTGCTGTCAAAATGGTCTCTGAAATTCTTAACGGTATCTTGGCTTCCAAAGATCTTGGCGTAGCACTTAGCACTCACCTTTGCCGACATACTATCACTAATTTCATCAACCTGCTTCAAACGTGTGTCGCGAATTAATCTCCGAGTTACTGACTGTAAAATGACAATTATACCGTACGGAATAAAGTTGATGGTTTATTTTTCAAATTGACGTTACTACTGGATTTACAAATATTTGTTGTCGATTTCGGCACTCTGTAATGGCAATCCGAGATCCCGCCAAAAAAATTAATTATTTAAAAAAGCTTTGCATAGATACGATGGCATTTATTTACAATACAACTGGTTGTGATTAAATTGGAGAATGTAACAACTGATCCGGAGAATGGAACAATTATTGAGTAAACGGTCTGAGAACAATTTATTTTATTTTAAATCCGTCACACTCGACTGGTACCTACTGGTATATTAGAGGGTAGCCATTTGTAAGTAAGCACTTTATAAACATGCATAAATAATTAACTTTCGTACAATTTCATAAAACTACGCGTCTGTCGGATATTAGTACTAAAATGAGTTTTCACACGAAGCCCACACATTGTTGTGAGACATAATATCTTTAAATAAAATAACTCCTTATTTAACACCACTTGATTGAGTTTGACCGACTAGTTTCAGCTCACAGCTGAGCCTTCATCACGGTTGAATATTAATTAACTCACCAAAAACGGAATCACGATCAAGCATTAAGGGAAGAAAGAGACAGAACGTCAACTATGGTGGAGGTTAGGTGAGAGAGAGAGGGTGTGGGTGGGTGTAGTTAATTGAAATTAGTTTTGTATATTCCCCTTCCAATTAACTACAACCCTCCTTACCTTCTCTCTCTCACCTAACCCCCACAACAGTTGACGTTCTGTCTCTTTCTTCCCTTAATGCTTTTTTGATTGTGATTCTGTTTTTGGTTAATTAATATTCAACCTTAATGAAGGCTAAGCTTTGAGCCGAAACTAGTTGGTTAAACTCAATAGAGTTATTTTATTTAAAGAATAAAATAAGTAATACGTAATAATCAGTGTAATTTGACTTGGATATTTCGAATAGACCGGCCTTATTAAGACTAGATTAATAATACTCATGGTAATTGATACATTTAAGTGTGAAAACCTATTGATCGTGAATATTATAGCAGTATTTAAATAATGTTATTTCTAATATACTTACACCATTGAACATGATAAAAAACACAAAGTTAATATTTTAAATATCTGAAATTCTCAAAAGAGCCATTCAATTAAAAAACTCATCTTACTAATTTATTTAAAATATGGAATAGGTATTGCATGGATATTATTATTATTTTTAAACTATGTTTAAGGCCTGTGCCATGAAAACAGGAATAACTAACTGGTATCCTGGAATGGGGCTCGAACCGATCACCAGATCACTAGGCGAGTGTTATGACCACTACACCAATAAGCCACTCTAATCTAATGAAAGCTTTGAAATTAACTGTTGGAAGACGATGACTTGGGAAAATAAGTTTGATAGAAAAGAACATTATTTGACATTGATATGTGAAATGTATAAAACTTGGTGCGGAACAGTAGGTACTATCGCTAGAAAGCATGGTCAAGTTGTGTGAAAACCAATATTTTGAATGTTCATTTATGAACTTTTATATATCTATTATATTTTACATTAAAATTGTAAATAATATTTCTAGAGATAGTTGAAAATAAATATGTTTTATCTGAGAAACTAAACACGTGAATACTTCATAGCATTGAGTTGTAAAGACGATTTCAGTATAAGTTTGCGTGAGTATGTTTAGAGTTACATATTTGTGCACTAACGTGTACACATTTGTCAACTAACTTGACCTGTTTTGCCATATCGAAACAATGTTTCTGCGCGTGACTAGAATTCAAAATAACTGAAGCGCGCTCCATGACTGTATGATAATTAATCACAATATCAGATTGATAACAAGTATTCTGTGCAAGAAATGGTCTCGTTGACTCATTATTGATGCTTCAAAACTTTGTGAGTCCATTGTGTTCTCTGCTGGGTTGGTGGTACCAACACTTCTTGGTCGACGTTTACATCCACATGGTCTACAGGACAAGGCTGCTTGCTGTTAATGTACGTGAAACAATTCTTGTTGTATTCAAAAATTACGAAAATTGTGATGGTTATTTACTTGGATTGACCGCTTTACCAAAGAAGAGGTATTTAAGACGTATTTTAAATAAGTCAATAAAACTTATAACAACTAATATACTAAACGAAAAAAATGGAGAGGAACCCTGGATACCAGGGGCGTGCAGTGGGAACATCGCAGCATGACTTTTACGTAACCAATTATTTGGAAAAAATCAGAATACAACATATATTTCGTAATATTTCTATCACAATTGTTATTTTGATACATCATTAAAATCTGTAGCATAAATATTTTTTTTTTTTTTCTTTTTTAAAAAAAATAGAGATGTGAACACGGAAATACGTGTCACATCAATATTCTTACTATTTTCAAACTAAGCTAAGCGCTTGTACTATGAAAATAGGACTAACTTGCTAGTCTGGAGTGAGGATCTTTGCTTTCTATTTTTTTTCCAAAATATACGTTTACAAAAATGTCACGCTTCAATGTTCTCACTGCATGCGCCTGCTGGATACTATGATCACTAGTAACCCCAGAAAGTGGTTCAATATCCAAAGTACCGGGATCTTACATATCTTGCGCAGGATGAGTCAGAAATAAAAAGTAAACGAAGAAAAAAGTTAATAGTATGATATCAAAATACCCCGTTAATGATGACAAGAAAAAAACATATTTTCTATCTTCAATGAATAGTCAGTAGGCACTTCTACCTTCTGATATAAAATTACATTAAAATTATACCTAACTAGGTTAATCCGCAAAGAACTGTCCATTGATTTGAAAAAAAATGATTATAGTAATATTTTATTGAAAGCTTGCGTGCGTACGATATACTTATTTATTTTTCAACGCTACCGCAGTTGAAGAGGCCCAGTTGATTAAAATAAATTAGTTATTTATATAAAATGATTCGAAAACGACCAACGATGTGTATAAAAGCTGTATATATAAAATGGAATAGATATGCATAACCATGTACCTCAATGCTTCAGAAAGAAAGATGTTCATTGCTTTTGAGATGGTGTGTAAAGAAACAGGTGAATGTAAACATATATAGTGGGTGGTTTCAAGCCGCCCGCATCGATCAAAACGACCAATTAGAAGCCTGATGCGACCGACGGGGTGCCGGCCGCGCGCCGGTACCACCACCACTCTTCCGCCGACCGCCGTAGACTCTACCAGCACTGCCTATCGTACTCCGTATTATTGTACTCCCATTATTGTAAACTGTTTCTCGACAATAAATCGACCAACTAAAAAGTGAGTATTATGACAATCCTGTATCTCCATCTATCCTGCCTTAGCTTGTCTCATGCATCTACACAGTAAACTTGAGATTATTCAAACCATTCACATAGTATACCTTCAGTACTTCACATTGAGATTCATGTCTTACAGATGGACATGATCTCAAACATAACCCGCATCATCAGCATCATTCATTTCTCCGCACAACTACAACAGACAATTTATCATAATCAACCACATCAATTACACTGGTGACCCTGACGTGATCATGTTATCGGTCAACATCTATTACACATCTATCCTATTGCTTGTAGGATAGTTTAGTGTTAATTTTAGTTTATCTTTTAAATACACATTTCGACAATTTGCTATTGCAAGTTAAACGTTGGGACATCTAAATAAACGTCTTAATAATTACTTCACAATTAATTACAATTTCAATTATTTTAATTAATTGCGAATCCGCAGAAACGATCGAGGTTATGGAAGTTCAGATTTACAAATTTCAACTCTAAATTAAAATTGAATGAAAACTATCTTAATATGTAACAAATATACCAGAATTAGCGAGATGGTAAAGCAACTAAAGGTTAGGCAACAAATGATACAAAATATCCATCAATTAGGCAACAAATGATACAAAATATCCTAATATTGATACATAAAATAAAAAACCGATTACTTCGATTAGTTCCAATATACATGTACAAAAATATGAAATACAATTTCGAGGTCCACACTTATCCTACGAGAAGTAGGGGAGATTTTAGACTTCCACAAACTAAACTGGCAGGAACACAAAATAGTTTGTACTATAAAGGTCTCAAATTGTTCAATGAACTGCCAGCAAATGTGAAAGAAGTAAATAGTCTCACTACTTTTCGTAGATTATGTGCTAAATATGTGAAAAATAAGTTTAATGTATGATCATGTTATGTTGTTTCATCTTGAGTTTATTTTTTTTTAATTTCTTTACTTTGTGTCAGATGTGAAAATGTGTTTCAATTTATGATTATTTATGTATATAAATAATCATAAATAGAAACACATTTTCAATAAAAACACATTCTAAATAAAAAATATGCAAACAATAAAAATAAAATAAATTACTGAATATTGCGGATATTCTCTATGCAGAACCGGTGGAAGAGATGGCTCAATTAATTGACCACCTCATCATAAAATAAACCACAGTCTGAACGCCAAGTTCTCGTCCAATCAGTAGAAGAATGCAGTGAAAGTGAATTACAGGAACTAATGTATCCGTAATGGCGGAGAAATTAAATACACACAGATGACAGATGTCAGGGAGCGCAATTTACCTTTTACAATACATCTGTTATAAAATCATTTACAATGTCCCGTGCATTTTTGTTGCAATTACCATAGCGCAGTTCTTGTGTAACCCATTGTTGTGTTCGTTCATTGATGAAGATTGAATGAGAATTCCGCAGAGAGATTGATCGTTAATGGTTTAATAAAAAGACATTGAAATGTATTAACATTGCATGCGTAAGATCTACTTGTATGTGTACGTGATGTAACAGGGGTAATGCGAGTATATGTGCTAGAGTTGTCCTTGGAGAAGTCACCGTGTAATATATTGTAGACAAGATGCAAATGAGTATCTTGTCAAAAGTGTCATCATTTTAAGGTTACGTTATATGCAATAACATGTAATGTTATTTGATCATATGTTTTTGTTCTATGAAAGTATCAATACAGGAGCGAGAATGAGCGATTTGATTATATGCTTCTGTGCGTAGTTTTCTGGGATATTCTGCCCTCTCTGGCCAGAGAGGTCACATATACACGGCAGGATATCACAGAAAACTATACACAGAAGATTCTGAACGGCCGTAAAAACCTAAGAACATTTTTCATTATATGATGTTTACTGTAGGTACGCGGAACAAGAATTATAGATTCTAGTAAGCAGGATATCCGTATGATGTATGCAAGGAAAGTGATCTTATTGTAAGGAAATGGCAAAATAAATTACGTACAGATAGAAACATTGAAGTCTCTAGCACAGTCTACTACATTCTCGTATTATCTAAAAAATTCGGGAAACGTATACAAACGTCTGGAACCACCTGGAAGCGGAAACCTTCTCCTAGACACTAGAAAGGAAAAGAATTTTCTCGAGAGTTCGAAAAAACGGTTTCTTTTGATAGATCGTAGAGTGCGAAGGAAGTCGCGAGACGGCGGTCAGGTGTGCCCAGTAGTGAAATTGCGGAGGGACAGATATCGAGAGAAGTAAGGAAGCGAATTCTTACCTAAGTGGCGAAATAAATAAATACGACTCTTACAAGCGAAAATTTAATGTTCCACAAGCAATAAATAAAGTGTTTTTATGCGAGTGATTGAGTTGTTCTATGTTGTATGTATTTAAAAATAAAATTTCAAAGCTTCATGCCTTTAAGTGCATTTAAAAGCCTTCACACAGATCAATAATATTAAAAGTCTAATTTTGACAGCAGCGGAAGACCATCGAAGTCATGGATAAGCGAGTGGTGATTCAGTGCGACGTTGATGCGATATTGCCGACCAGCGATACCTACCCGCGTGCGAGGAGTGTTATATTAGCGAATAAGTGCGTTAGAAACGACACAAATCAGTGTTCCACAGACGGGCGAATATTCTCGAAGACGAATACACAATATTAGTGTGCGGAATAGTTTTTGTGTCATGACTTTTTGTAATTTACAAAGATCAAACTGATTTTAAGTGTTTTAGTTGTCTCCACAAGGCGTTTTATTGATCAATAATATTGATAGGGTGCGGGGAACTTAAGTCCTTGGTGTCTTAGTTTGCTATATGACCTTTCTCTTTGGCCCTGATGTTCTTGCTAGGCCCTTGATTCTAGGCTTCTCATAGGCATTGTGATTCTCCTCTTCTCTATTGCAAGATCTCTGTGATCACGGGCTGTTGCGTTCGTTCAGCCTAACCACCACACGCCAAGAATTCCCAGCAAGTATGTGTTCTCATGATCAATATTGATTGGCACACATTTAATGGAAAATTAATTGTTATTTTCATGAATCAACTGCCACGGGAGCGCGCGAGTTGACTTGTCGGAACCGTGAACTTGGCGAGACTCCGCCCACTTGGCAGTGACATTCAACTCGCCGAGATTGAATCCCTTAACAACTCTCACGCTCAACATTTCTTTGAGGAATTCCAACAGATAATTCTTCACGCAGCTTCACGTGGCCATTGTGAACCGCAATCTCCATTGTTTAACAATGAACTCGTTACGACGCAAAGAAAATACGTTTAGACTTCACTTTCCTTGAGAGAATGTATGAAATAATAACGGCCTATTATTATGTAGCCAAGGAAATAGACAGTTGTTCTTTCTTTTGACTGATCTCGATAAGAAATCAAATGAGTGAAAACGAATTGATGGATGAAGATTGACAACCTTTGTTCAAAGTCAATGTTCCCTCTATTCTTGTTATTTCATTTTACTTTGCATTGAATTTTATGTGCGGCAAATTTTTTACCGTTTATCGCGTACTGCGAGTCAAAAATGTACCGAATATTTTAAGAGTGATTTTCAATAAAATAAACAATTGAAGTTATTAGGTACCGAACCTGAAGTGATGCGAGCACCCATTATTATATTAAGGTCTGAACAACACTAATAAGCGAACCTAAAAAACTAAACAATGACCCATAAATCTATATCTACTAGAATGACTTAATTTAGAAAAAAGAAATATTCGTGTTGCAGTCCTCCCTTGACAGACGACAGGATACGAAAATTTAAGAAAATTTTTCTCTAGGACCCTGAGTTAGCCTATCAGAATGCACAAAATAATGACCGCATCCCTAACCACATGAACAGTATAAAATAAATTTAAAATATAAATTTTATTTATCATTGTACTACGCACACGACTTATTAATTACTACTATAGTTTCGAGAGGAGCAGTCCTTGTCAGGTACAGTTAATAACTAACTTAAATACAAAATTTATCAAACTATTCAGGTAGGTCAGAGAGGGGCGCGGTAGGCAGGGGGTGTTTTTTGGTCAATAATGGAAAAAGTTCTAGGATCGGTGAAGTAGACTAAAACGTGATATAATTCATTCAAAGTGTGTTTTCATAATTTAATTTTTTTAGGATTTCAGTGGTTTCCAATCTGCTCATTATCTATCCTCTTCGAGGAACCGAGTGGAATAATTTCAATTTGTGACTATCGCAAGAATGATTAGTATTAATTACGTGATTGGAAAATTCGGAGAAGTTATTATTTTTTAGGAAACGGCGATGTATAACTCATATTGTGTTGTAGTACAAAGTAAAAATCATATATTAAATTCAAGAACACATTCTTATTGTGAAGTTGCAATTTTTTCTGTGTTCTGTGGTTGGTTTTGTGAAATTTCTGTGAAATTGTGCTTACCGCACTAGAAATAATGGATTGCTCTAAAAATGGATAATAAATGTTAATCGATTAATAAATTAGACTTACAGATAAGGTCGATATATTCACGGAAATATACAAGGCCACCATAGCGTAATTGGATAACGCGCCTGCCCCGGATAGGAGGAGATCCGAGGTTCGAATCCCGGTAGCAGCCAAATATTTTTTCGTGGATTTGATTTTTCTGTATGTCTTTCTAATTGATTAATTAATTTGGTTATAAAAATTATATTTTAAATTGAGATATTGCAACTGCTAAATCTTTCGATGTTATTAGTATAAAATAACGTTTATGACAACACGAATTGGCCATGAATATTTTACATATAAAAAAGGTTTGCGTTAATATCAAAAAATATTTGGAATAATCAGTGCCATCTTTGAGATGGGTTGTAGAACGCAAATACTTGAGTTGGATACGAATATCACCGCTTCGAAAGGTTACTTGATTGCAATCAAGTTGGTCCACTCTATTCATCCTCCTCACTCCTTTCTCGAGAGGTCCTCCGATCCCCTCACTCGTCAATCCTCAACATCTGCCAGGCTCCTCGCGCAGCCTACCCTGCAGCGGACGCCAGGTCGCACCTGTCCGCACCGGACCGCACCTGTCGGGGAATGCGGCCCGTCTGGTGCGATGAACTGCAGCGAAGGGAAAAACTACATTTCAAAATGTACAACTACAACACACGCACCTTCACCAGTTTGAAGACTACAAAGTGTACACTACATTTGTAGTAAAAACTACGTGAAGTGAACTAATTGTAGTACTACGAAATTTTAGTACTAATGAAGTGAAGTAATTGTAGTATTAATGAAGTGAAGTAATATTTTCCCAAAACAAAAAGTTTGATGACTAAAAAAAAAAGTTTGCTGGAAAAAATATATGAATATTTCGATATTTTTCGGTAAAAAAAGTAACCCATAAAAACCAAGTTTAACAATACTCCCTTTCTCATTTCGGGTTTCGTGTCTACCATATGCGTCGGAATCTCCGTACAACTTACTGATTTGTATGAAAAAACCATTAAAAATTATACTGTAATTATTATTTTTTAAGGAAAATTTGATAGATCTTCTTGATCGTCGCCACGAGTCTACTTGCAAAGTTTCAGCTCGATTGGATCACGGGAAAAGGGTTAAAAATCGATCCACTGTTTTTCGGTCAAGCAAGGAGACGCCACGAGTAATATAAAGGGAGTAAAAAAAGGTCAACGAGAAAAATATTTAAGACATGTGCCAATATTTTTCCCAAAGTAACATTTGGCGAACTAAATAAATAAAAAAAGGTCGCCAAGAAAAATATTTCAAAACAAATAGAGATTTATTCGATTTATTTTTATATATTATAAAAATGTACTGTTTGAAGTATGTACTCGTACTTTCAATAACTTAAGTGTGTGTAGTTTGTAGTGTGCACTACACTTCAAAAGGTGTGAAGTGTACGCTTCAATGTATTGTAGTACTACATTGTAGTAGTTAGTACAGAGCGGACCCATCACTAATGCTGTGGTTGCCGCACGCGCCGCAAAGGTCTCCTCATGCAAATACTCTGCGGCTAAAAAATGACCTTGCGGAAAGATTTGGATATCAACCAAGTGATGAATAAATTTTAAAGATCCCATCTTATTTTTTTTGTGCACGTTTTATCAAGTTTTTGCTGTTTGAAATTTGTGATTTTATCAACTGAAGAACTAGAATGAGGGTATTAACCAAATCTTTATGTACGGTATGTTGTATTATTACAATAATTTTCACATTTATAATTTCATTTGTTAGAAAACGGTTGCTAAGAATTTATTATACTTGGCAGCGTTGTGCAGTCTGTAGGAATTTTGAAATTAACCTTCCTCAACTAGAATTTCCACGAAATATGTAATATACCTTTAATCAAGAATATTTATTAGAAACAGATGTCTCACAGAGACGAAGCTATTTTTATACGGGAAAGTAGATATGGATGTATTTTAGGGTATTTGTAGGACTTCACCATACGGTTGGTTTAAGCAATCACACAATTTAACGTTCACAATTCCACCCATGATTGACTACCACATCTATCAATTTTTTGGAAGTTGTGTATATGTAATCTTTGCACAACTTGTTTACTATGTGAGTTGAATTTTACTACCGCGATCTGTGGTTGAAATTTGTCATCCCCATACATCACCGTTGTTAATGAGATATCTGTTTTTTGATTAGAGGTTTTTTAAACCAATATCTTACAACTTGTTTAAGTGAGGTAGTAAATACAAGTCACGTAATGAAACAAGTTGTACAAAGTTGACATATATACACCTTCGTTACATTGTGTAAAGTGCTTACTTAAGCCAGCCGTGCGCTAGGCCGTAAGTCCTATAAACACCCAAAAAGATTTCCATACCCACTTTCCCATATAAAAATAGCTTCGTCTTTATATATCTCGATTAAATCACCCTTTCTTCTGAGGATAAAATGCAGTTTTGTGTTTTTGAAATATGTTAATATACTCAAAATATTCTAATGTATCTTTCACTATTGCAATTATTATCGTATTACCTTTTCATAGTTCACTTTTTCAAAACATAGAATAACATTGTCAGAAAATTATTTAATTTAGCTGTTTTTCAAAATATATTTACGTAATTTTTACGCTTCAGTGTACTGACTGCACGCGCCTGGTACTTATGTATGGGTAGGTAGTCAGAATGTATTATTGAAGTTATACTTCTTTAAGCACGTTTAGAGTGAAATTTTAGAATGCAACGAAATCGCGTACAGTTGCCGGCAAACTTCATGAAATTCTTTGGCTAAGTGGGGGAATGCGCAGAAGACGAAATTTGGGTCTCGTTGGTAGAAAGGTAGATGCGCAAACGTCCCCCCACTACGCCGCAGAATTTCAAGATGTTTGCCGGCTACTGTACATCAAGCAACGTAATATTTTCACACCATTAACTCACGAATCAGCAATCAAAAGCTAAGATAGCGGTTTCTTTTATATTATAAGTTGTTTTGAAAATGGTGTTGTCAAAATTGCAAATGCTTCGGGCGCTATAATTGTTGTTTATTTTCTATTTGCTGACGAAGTTTTCATAATATAATTGTCATCAAATTCATAATGTGTTATTATGGTTGAATTATGTGCTTAGTATTTAATTTTTTTGTTTTTTATACGAGAAAAATGCAATTCGGTACCGCATTCAATGTGCATTTTAGATTTTTTTATCCGTTGATGTCATTCATGGAAATTCATGTTTTTGTTGTATACCTTGATTTGGAACATTCTATAGCGCTATGTTCCAAAGCAAGGTATATTATTATATAAACTTGGATTATAATAATATACCTTGCGTTGCGTTGTAATATTTATTTATTTATTTATTTATTTAATGTTTATGGAAGACCAACAGCACAAAAAAAAGCATAGAAAACATTGATACAATATAGACGGCCAATTACAGGTCTCCACATTTAGAAATATTTCAGTAATGATAAATATTTATGATATACTAAGGCATATTAATTATATAGAAAGAAAGAATAAAAAATTTAAACAAACAGAAATGTGTCAGTAATGATAAATATTTATGATATACTAAGGCATATCAATTATATAGAAAGAAAGAATAAAAAATTTAAACAAACAGAAATATGTCAGTAATGATAAACATTTATGATATAGTAAGGCATATTAATTATATAGAAAGAAAGAATAAAAAATTTAAACAAACAGAAATATGTCAGTAATATATATTACATAAAGCACGTGTTTTTTTATGTATGCCAAAGAAGTATAACTTCTAATGCGCGTACATAAGTACACGTACCCAATTTTTAAAATGCAAATGCAAGGTATAAAACAAATATTTTTTTATTCTATTGTAATCCATTCATTTGTGGTTATTCATTGTAAATGAAATTATATTGATTTAAACCACTATATTTTTGGCATTACCAACTGGTTTCGGAACCACCGCCCCGCCCCTTCTTTAGTGTAAACTACAAACTAAACATTACAAAATTTGGTGAATTTTCTTTTTTTGGTAACTTGTTTTGTGTGTACACAATAAAAGAACTTTATACGGCGTGTAACGTTGTTTTATTGTCTGTTTAATCGGGGATTTTTATTCATTGTTTGGGTTTGGATTTTTCGGTTTATTTTCATGTATTTATTCACAGATTTGATTCCCAGAAAATGCATATTTCGTCTTCCGTGCAAGCAGCGAACACCGTGTCCAAACATGGCACCAGCCACGTGAAGCTGGTTACCATTATTACCAGAGGATCCCCGCAGACTGGTTCCAAAGAGGCTCGCGCGACCACATTTCAGTCAGCAGAGCGACTAATTATGGAATTTAAACACAAGAATGAGTTAAGGTTGTTATTACGGGCGTTAGACATATTTAACTGTAACCGGTTGCGGATATTTTATACGAACCGTATGTTTTTCCGAGAAGCGATTCTCGACGTTTCGTTGAATTCATATTCAACTTCGTAGGGAGGACGACCTTTACCCGCTGAGGTAGAGGGCGGACTGATTGCTTCCGAGGGCGTAATTAAAAAGTGCATATAGTTTACTGTGTTCCTTTTTCCCGGGGACTTTTTTCGGCGTAGCGTCGTGCCCGATCACAAAGCAGGTCCGTTCGATAAAGAATGCAGGTAAGGCAATTACCTTACTTTTGAGTTGACAAGATTTCACGCTTGTAACGTATCTACAGTTTATTATATCATTATATATGATGGTATTTTCGTGAAGGGAGTTTTCCAGGTATTCAACGCAAAATTTCAACCAAGATTTCCAGTCTCTCTTTATCTATTTTCTTAAGGATTATTGTAGGATTTTTATTAATATTAAGACTTGTTACATTTTTTTGTATAGTACTCATCATTGTGCCGTAGGATATTGATCTAAATTATCTAACAGCACACAAATTATTGATCAAATGTTTTCTGATTGAAAGTCACAAGTATAGAAGCCATTGATCACATATTCTCCCAGGATCTACGGAAGTAAATGTATTAATTTTGATCAAAAATATGATCACGCGTTCAACCTGATATCCTGAGTTGGACCACGGACACTTATTTGGAAGCCATCGTATTGTGTATACCCGAAAAATTGCAAAGATATAGAAAATAATACTAATGTAATAATGAATAAAGGAGCGGAGTGCGGAAAGTGTGGTCACTGTATAATAACGGCCAAAGTTGACTTGTGATTTCCGCATACCACGGCCTTCTCGGGTCTGGTTATTTTCAACTTTTCACTTTGACAAGATGAAATATTACTAAAGGATCTAATTCATTTTCAGTCAATCAGTCAGTCAGTAGTAAATCTTGGGGAGAAATGCTTTCACGTATCGAAAGTTTAAAGTTTATATAAATATACCAACAATTTGATCAATTACAAGTAGCGCGGGAAATGACGTCTAAGGCCCGGTTGTTTCAAGTTCGATCAAAGCAAACGGTCGATCAAAGCATAGATTTTTACGAAAAAAACGCTTATTTTAATCCAACTTGAAACAACCGGCCCTAAGAAAAGAATAAAGGTTGGCATTGAACGCAAATTAATATTTTGCGGTTTTTACTATGATGTCGGTTTTTAATATTAATTTATTTCAGAATGTATACGTAGACTATACTTTTTATTAGACTATATTTATTGGAAAGAAACCTTAAAAATAATCAGAACATTATTTACAATCTCAAAAATTGTAAAATCAAAAAATAAAAACAGATGACGCCCATTTACCGCAATACCGCCGATAATAATCTAGATAGTTCTAATATCAAATATAGTATCATTATCATTTTGAGACGCGTGCAGTCGATAATAATTTAATTATGAAATTGGAATAATTATTTTTATCTAACTACGTACAATACTAGCTTGTACTGTTATGTATTCATTATATTACTCGGGATTTTGAAATTTTGGCATCGTCAGTCAGTGTTGGACTGTTTTGATTATTGAGAATAACATACATACATTTTCGTTTGTTTGTTCTCAACAATTGTGTTTTATAACAGTTCGGAAACGCTATAAAAAAAACTAAAACAATGCACGCAATTTAAGATTTTTATGATTAAAATCAATTGATAATACTAATAACTTACGATAAAGTATTATTATTTAAGAAAGTGAGCTGTACCGTTGTAGCATTGTTGTTTAAATTAGGTTTACGATGGATTTCTAGATTGTTTTAATTATAATAAAACAATGACGCCACATGCCTTCACTTTTACTTTTTGTCACAAACTAGCGCCAGTAATTTTGTGAAAAGCTACCTAACACCGGCCGCCGCACACTGGAAGCGTTTTCGTACGAAATTGAGTAGTACGTGTACGTAAGAATACGTAAGTACATTCCTGACCTTCGAAGTAGTATTGGACATCGCACACTGTACACGATTTAGTAGTGCATGTACGCATGAATAGATGCGACGTCCGACACGATCCGGATTTGTTCGGAAATTTTTGCGATTTCGTACGATGGATATTGAAAAATTTGTCAATTTGATACATGACTACAAATATTTTTGGTACCAAAGTTATTCAACTGCGTGACCATCATCGCAGATCATGGCGGAGAATCTCTAAAGAAGCAAAAATACCTGTAAGTGAAATATTTGGTTTAATGAAGGTGAGGTATAATTATGTACTTCGAACAAAAAAACTTTTAAATATTTCTCCGATGTTATGAACTCTCGTCGCACTTCGATTCTCCCCAGCACTTGTGAATCTATTAGATACATAGTCATGAAATTTAACATTATTTAAGTGTGTCATAATATGATGGAATTTACCAAATTCATCCCTTCTAGTATGTTACATTTCGTTCACCCATTTGGTTCTACGATGCCGACGACGCCATAGCAGTCTACGAATAAAAAGAGAGTTTTCCAGAAGATACAAATTATTCATTTGGCACAAACGTTATTGGAGAAATGCGAAAAGTAACTGATCGTGACCAACGCAAGACGCAATTAATGTGCGTGCTCAATATGTACGAAAATAATCGTACGAATACGTACGTAATAATTCGTATCCAAAGTGCGGCCGGCCTAACCATTTTTGAAGTAAATAATCTTCGTCACATCGATAAAATAAAATAAATATTATTTTGGAGTTGTGAATTTTTAAATGTTTTATTTACAAAATTTTCAGGTAAACCTTCATTATTCAACTAATGAAAGTTTATTTCACTGTTTAATTTTTGTTTTCATGGAGCTAAATGGTAAAAGAAGGAAAGGAACGTCACCTTTGACAAGGTATTGAACTCTCCGCATTCTATGGATTGCGGGGCAAACGAATGTATTCATTCTTCAAGAGTTCCATAAAGAAGAAATCTCACCACAACCTATAGGATAAAATCATGGAGAGTGAGGGGCTTTTATCAAAGAATGCATGGATGTGGGTCGAAGAAAAGGCTTCATTGCAAGTCTCTCGGAGGCTACGGGTTTATTGTTATCTGAAATAGCACCTGAAGTAGATTTATAAGAAAATTTTATTTTACAACTTCCGCGATTGATGGCAGTGAGTTAAAATTGAATGAATGAATCCCCCGATATTTTTTCCTCTGGATTGATTTCCCACAGCCGTGAACTTCTGAACAAAATACGTCTAATCGCCGGACAAGACAAACCATATACCAATAGCTGCAAAACGAACGCTCCTAAAAAATGCTCCGTTCAATAGAACAATAACTTTTTCGATCACTATGACAAAATTAGAGACTTTTTTGCTGACTCAAGGACAATTAAAAGAAATAAATAATGTATTTTCGCACACCACACGAATCATACACACACACACACACGCACGCACGCACACAATAATATTGCTTTGCGTGTAGACAGGTAATTTGAAGTCACGGTGACTAAAATAACATACTCATTCTTACAATAGTGTACGATACTCTGTTCCTTTTTCCCCGGGAGTTTTTTTCGGCGTAGCGTCGCGCCCGATCACAAAGAAGGTCCGTTTGAAAACGAATGCAAGTTACAAGGCAATTAATTACCTTACTTTTAAATTGCCAAGATTTCACGCTTGTAACGTATCTACAGTTTATTATATAATTGCACAGTAATGTGCATGTGTGTGATTGGTGTGGTAGCATATTTTGCTACATTCTCTCTCTCTCTCTTGTTGGCGACCGATACGCATCGGTCGCCAACAAGACAAGACTTTAGACAAGCAGTACGCAGACAGCACTCGTGCGACGCCAACAACGAATGCCTGCATTCTTCAGCAGGAATCTAGCAGAAGAGGCTGTATAAGCAAGTCCAACTGCATTACTGGCACACCACCAGACCAGTTGACCTCAGCGACCGAGCCTTACCTGGCCGCACCGCCTCGGGCCACGCATCACGATCACTGAAATGGCGTGAGAGCTCGTCTTATTCTGATTACTGCTTGCACAGTGATACGTTCATTAATTAGTGATACGTTAATTACTTGTCTCCGAGATGGCAGAGATGATGGTGCCATGTGAAACTACCATGTGACGAGGCAGCGCGTGGTGCATGGTGCACGGGATGCTTAATCTTGTTTTGCCGACAACCGCGGTGATTGCTAATTGAAATTACATCAGCCACTAGCGAGATGATGCCATTATGTCGCAGCAACGAGGTGCATGCGAAGGTTAAACTATTTTTGTGATCATTAAGGAAACAATAACAGTAATTGTATTCATTTCTTGATGAATTCCATCATTATTTACATGACATGTAACATCATGAAATTATGTACAATCGTTGCTTGGAGACGGCAAAAAATGTTGATGTTCTACATCAGATTTTTAAACTGCACTGACCTCTTCATTTTTGGTTAATTTCATTGCAATTTCTTCAACATGCCAGGAAAGCTCGGAATTGGAAAATATAAACTTTGCATAATGGATTTCGTGGACACGATAACTCCCATAGTTCTTATCAGATTTCGATTAAAGTTTCTGAAAAAACGACCTTGTCAATATATTGGCCAAGACATATATTGTGTATTACTCCTATAATACTAAAGCCAATAAGTGGCGGTGTCACGGACTAAGCGAGACAGAAAATGCTACTTTTCTCTCATTGCTATCACCTGACCTGCTGTGCGCAAGCGTTTATCCCCTCTCATTTATCCCGTGTGGCGGCGCTGATTGGATATAAATTGGCGCTAATTCTCGGACATGCGCACAAGATTCGAAATGACACCGATGTGGGTGAGACAAACATATATTTCTGCACTGTAGTGATTTCGTCTATTTCCAGACCCTGCTAGCAATACAGGAGTATTACATGTATGTGCCAAGATTATCTTGTTTCAAAATGGCGACTGTTAAAAAATTTGCACCTAGAGACAAAGTTAAAAAAACGAGAAATATACATTCCTTTCATACGCACGAAATTTACTTTCCCAGCTAGTGTTGGAAAGGATTTTGATAATTTTCAAGAATTAAGTTTTTTCACTTTTATGAACATGTAAACATGTTCGAAATGCCACCACGCCTAGTGTGATAGAAAATTAAAAATATTCATACATAACTAGTTTCTTTGTGAGTTTAATACCAACCTACACGATACCTAAATAAAATTGTGAATTGCAAAATAATACATAAATAGCATCTACCTACACAAATATAACGCAAAGCATTCGGTTACTAATAAAACATTTTTTTGACTGTAAAAAATAAATTTTAAATAAATAAAAATAGTGTCATTTTTTGGTTCCACTCGATTTTGTTCATCGAACAGTTAGCTGATCCTAGGTTTATCTCCAGGAATCACGCTATTGATACGTGAATAAAAATGATATACTCAATTTCTCTAGGGCGTCTGCTGACGAAACGAATCTAATTGAAATGGTCATTACTGATGATAACGAGAAACAAGTGAACTGAACACGAAATGAAGCAGGTCGAACGTGGAAATTCAGCTTACTGTACACTCCGTGTAATAATATTGGGTAATATTTTTATTAAGGCTGGACATTCACTGCAAATGCATATTTCAGCGTTTTTTTTTACGAAAATATGGGTTTTTATTATTCATTTATATCAGAATGTATATTCTAGACTGCAATAACTTATATAGAACCTTTTTTCTTAAATAAATGTAATAAACAGAACATTATTTACAATAATTAAGAAGATATAAGCATTAATCGACAGGCCGCGGCCAAAAAATCGTTTTTAGTGTCCTAGGCGGAACAAAGTTTTAATGAATATTTACATGTACAGATAACATGTTTTTTTATACGTATAAAGTTTACTTTATTGTCTAGAATCCGTAGGTACTTAGATAATAAAGAAATGTTCAATATTAATTACTGTCTAGATCCGTGCTTAGATAATAAAGAAAAGTATAATATTTTAAATTAGCAAGAAATTTTAACGTTTTTTGCTGATTTTAAAATGCTTTTTAATTAATATAAAGAGATGATTTTAAATAGTATATTCCCGTATTTTGAAGCTTTACTCACCAATTAAAAGTTAGTTTTTTTAAAAATAAAAACACCTTAATTATTATTTAAAAATAAAAATTCCAAAGTATGAAATGTGCCAATAAATGACGATTTATAAAACAGAATGCCATTATACGGCGTCATTTATTGGCACGCCGAAATACGCATTTGCAGTGAATGTCCAGCCTTAATGCTCATACATCTGCGCGTGATGTCTTTAAAATCCAACCTCCAAGCACGTTTTTAATATCTATATTATTACATTTAATCACGTAGTTGGGTACATACGTAACTTATCCTTCACATTAGCGAACACACACCACCGAATATTAATTAATATTTTTAATCTTTTGGTTGCCCATTTCGCAAGCTCTTCATGAATAGTTATTACTGTTACTCAATCTAATGTTGGTACAAAAGAGAGTGTTTGTGCATTTGTTAGCTAATAACTCGGACTGTATAAGATCTAAGGTGACCATTTTATTGGAAAACAAGAGAAGGTTTTACGATGGGACTACATTAGGAGAATCATTTAAAGTAGAGCATCTCAAACCAGGGTGTGCGGTCCCCTAGAGGACCCTGTTATTGCTAATAGTATTTAATTTAAGTATTTGAAAAAATCTACTGATATTTAAAAATTATTTTTAAGAAGTTGCTTTTTTCCAACATTTGCACAATTGAATAACGCAGTAGCCATGTTCATAATTGTGAATTTTGTAACTTAGATGTTTATATCAAAGCGTGCTAGGTATTGATTTGTTATACATAATGTTAGTAATGAGATAAACTATTATTATTGTTCTATTTAACGATGATTGGTAATAAATGCTTCACTATAGAACATCAATCTGCAATCGTTAAATCACAGTTAGGTACCTATTAAAATCAGAATCACAAATACGGTTTATCTCAACACTTAAATCGTGCAATCATATCCCTTTCTTTTATTTGTAACTACTCGTATTAAATTTAAGAGTATTAAAAATAGCATTATAAGCTAATACCGAATGTAGTGTGAAAAATGTACTAATATTAATAATTCATAGTAAATAAAGTACCATTGTTCATTAATATCTAAGATAACGAATTTAGAATTTTTTTCACACTTTGCGAGCCATAATACGAAAAATTACATTTTCTCCTCTACTTGGTACCCAACATAGCTCACCTGTAATAATAATAGCTTGTCTTTTGTAAGATGTTGTGTTTGTTTTTTTATGAATTTAATGTAGGTATTTTGTAGGTATGTCTCCATAGAACTATCCACAAAGGTCTGTAATAAACTTGATATTATAAAAAAGCTTAAATATACAGCAACTGAGATCAACGTACCTACTCTCTACCTATTAATAAAATATAAGTGTTTACTGCATGATTTGATATGAATGCTGCGTTTCTGCCTTGTCAAATCATTATTGCCTTGCCGGTAGAAAGCAATTGACATCGGGCTGGTGACAGTAATGAAAATTATATTCCACGAAATCCAGAAACAATATTTTTCCACAATTCATGTACGTACGTCTAAAAAACTTCCGGATGAAAATGAATTATGGTGGATTCGCCCCATCACATTTCCCGCCCAAACGTACAAGATGAAGATAATTTTCCCGCGTCAGCAGTCACGTGATGTGTTCATAAAATGACCCGCGATGGTTCGATGATATTTGCAGTGGAGAAATTTGTTTTCGTAATATTAAATGTGGGCAACACCGTCTGGCAGTTGGCGGTCTGTTCAATTATGCACACTTTCTCGACTCGCTCTATACGCGGCTCGAGCGGGTTCCTACTCACGCCTTGCCGCTGCGCGCTATGAATCTTGCCTAGGATGTGTGGCATTTGACGCATTTACTGTGTGTGTAATTCAAACGCATTGCAAAGTCATTGTCGGCTTGCTCTTTTCTGTTTTCATGCGCATTTTGAAATGTGTTTATGTAATCACCTGTGTCATTGACTTGTGTCGTGTAATTGTTTAGCGTGATACATAAATAGGCATACTGCAATTTTTTCCATGAAAGACGGCACATGAAGAATAAATAGAAGACCCCATGGCAAGAAGTTGTTAACTAACATTCAAGTCATTTTGCATGTCGCCTTTGAAAAATATGTTTTATTGCTAATTCAAGATTAATTTTTATTCATTTATGTCATTAAAATATCAAAAAAGTATGTACAAAGTAAAACCACTGGAACTCATTTTTAATAAAATAACACCTTTTTAAAATTGGTAAAACACGAACATCAAACAATCCTTCAAATGCTATCCGTTTTTACCATCCATTATCCAAAATTACAAAATACCTGGCATGTTAATTAATAATGAAAAACATGGTATGTACCATTTAAAATTATTGAAAAATAATATATAAGTACCTACATATTATAAGCGTCTTCAAATAAAAACAAATATATGACAATACTGCCAGAGTAAAATTTATATTAACAATAAATATTCCAATTAAATAAAAAGTCGTGTTAATTTCAGAATGATGGCATGAACATGTTATTATTGATGATAACATGTTCTTCCCATTAGTAACTGATTTGATTTTTATGAAAAAGTGTAGTTAACATGTTCATCCCTATGATTTGAACATGATCTAATTATTTTTAAGTTCTGAACTTATTTCCAACGGAAAGAGCGTACAATATTTAGTTTAGACGGCTTATTAACTCATTTTTGACAAAAATGTTAGTTAACAACTTCTTGCCATGGGGTCTTCAATAAATAAAGTACCAATGCCAAACATTGCTGGAAAATGAATAAAGGGTGCGAGCGAGTCAGGTGATTGAGCCAGATTCGTGGCTCACGTCATGATTGTTGTGAGCGGTTACGTTCTAGCGTGATCTACATTCGAAATACCAAAATAATACGATCGATCCAAAATTTTATTTTGACTGTAAAACATTTTAATTGCTTTTGCAGAGCCGTGTCCATGAAAACGTTTCGCAACCGATCGAGAATCGAAAGATCTTGATTATTAACTTATATATGTATTTTGTGTAATGATTACTTCAGTAGGTTCACCATATTCAATTTATGAAGGACCGTAGGTCTATGACGACAGAACTGTGCAGCAACAAACACCATTTCAACGGTTATCGTTGAACCAAATCTTTTTTGTTGATAAGTCTCTTTATATGTGTAGGTAAATACCTAAATACGTCAAAAATTACTAAAATTTTCATCATCAGCATCAGCATCGGATCATTCCTGTTATCTTGCCGCCATTGTTTCGAAGGGTCCTGGTTTGTGTATAAAATGAATTATATAAAGTTTTTAACACTAAATACGAAGAGTATCGTCATATGTTGAGGCAGATACTAGAAACTCGTCCCCCTCCCTGATCACGAGCACTTTTGTGTCTATGTTAAAGTTAAATTTGGAACAATCGGTTAAATGAAACTGTAAAGTTGTTTTATCTGTCATTGTCAAATTGACTTATTTTTGGTTATGTCCTATCTGTGTTTTGTGGGAGACATTTAACTATTTTTTTCTTGTATTTTATCTTACCAAGTGATTGTGTCTCCCTGTTGGATGACCAAATAAAATAAAATATTTTGTAACTGTTTAAGATAAGTATGAAAAAAATATATACCTACCTACTAATCTGTGCAGATGAACTTCTGTACCCAAGTGAATATATAAACAATTAGATAATCTTCCGTATTAAAACGAGAACAAAAGATAACAGAGTAAAGTCAGTAGACAGTGGCGAGAGGTTAATAGAAATGGCTTCTTTTTGGCAATATTTGTAAACTTATAGATATTCTATCAAAATAAAATATAAATAGGTATTTATAAGAAGAATCGGAGCTGCAGCCGGTGTTCTACGTTTTCTATATAGTGCGGTGATAAGAAAATCCGAGCTTAGCGTCAAGAAAAACTGACTGTTTTCAAATCTGTGTACAGGCCCACCCTAATATATGGCCATCAAATTTGGATCCCGACGGAGAGAGTGAGAGCAAGGATCCAGGCTGCCGAGATGAGTTTTATAAGGGGGGTAGCGGCAGTCACACTCATGCACAGAGTGAGAAGTGCCGACATAAGATACACACTCGCTACAGAGCCCCTACTCCTACACATAGAATCACAAATGAGGTAGCTTGGACATGTGCTAAGAATGTCAGAGGAACGAATACCAAGAAGAATCTTCTTGGTAACCCCGGAAGGAAGACGGCCGGTGGGTCGCCCAGATTAAGCTGGGAGAAGCAACAAAAAAATGTGTATGAAATGGATCTAGACTGGTTGACTCATGCGAAAACAGCGCAAGACAGGGGAATATGGAAGCAGCTTGTCGAGTATTTGGGCCCCCGACCCACTAGGACAAGGGGATGAAGATGATGATGATGACGTATTTATAAATTTATCACATTACAATAAAGATGTTTCGAAATATTTGGTTATTCATAAAATACCTACTAGCAACCAGTCATCTTATTTCCTCTCACGTAAAGGGAAAACTTCATATTTTTTTTATTGAAAACTTTCTATTGTGATTTGAAGTATGCATTTACAAATTTTTATATTTATAATCGTAGGTTTGAAGAAAATGTGTATTAATGTAGTGCGCTTAGCATTAAAATCTATTTAAACTTTAAAATGGATCACTCCAATTAGCAATAAGTTATATGTGAATCATTTTCACTATTACAGTTTTGACATCGGACGAATTCTCTTACACACAAAAGTTATTAATTATATCCAATAGGATCAAGTTTGTGAGTTATTTATTTACAAATAAAACATTGCACAATTTTTACTGATATCGAAATTACAAAACTGACAGCACCATAGACAAACCGATTTACGTTCGAATCAATTAGTATACGCGCGATGTAATTGTTCATCGCTTAAACATTCTATTTGTTTGATTCGTTATGACCACTTTTTGTGAAATGTTTTGATTTACTAAATTGCTTATTTGATTTTCGTCTAAATTATAGTTAAGGCTTTTAATTACCATTCTATTTGAGCCCTCGTTCGATTGATTTAAACATATGTGTGCATGGACGTTTATAAGAACTATAAACATCATGTACATATAACTAGAAAATAACTAAAAAGTTTAAACGATATATGAAAATCATCACCAACACCCTCACTACTGGATCTCACAATCTCCTCTCTTGGCCTTTCAAGAATTTACCTCATGTACCTAGATATTAATTTCAAAAAATGATCAGATTAATTCGATACGTCGAAGAACGAACAACTTTACTGATGTCGAATACATAACATTTTGCATTGAAACAAAAGAGACACAATTTCTTAAATGTAAACGAAAGCTTCGTTTGGAAAGTGCATCAAAAATGGCGCTGAATTTCCGTTACTCGATATTTAGCATTAACAAAAATATACTTTCAACTTACAACAACTTTACAACTTTTTAGTTTAATATTATGAAATGGCGTAATTAAGTTATACCTATCCCTTGTAAATGGAACTATCCAATTAGATTTATAGATTATACCTACTTTTGTTTTAAATGCGCGTTAATGGGGAAATAATCTGTCCACAATTCTTTACAAGTAGATAGATTCCTGTCTAAATTAGGTATTATGACTCGAAAATGTTCAAGCAACTAACTAACCATCACGCCGTTTCCCCGCAGGGGTAGGCAGAGAGGATAGAACGCCATATTATTCTATCTTGACACACCACTTTTGCTTTGGCTACATTCATACATCTTCTCATACAAGCTCTACGGTTATTGAGGCTTTTAACAGGACCATCCTCCAATGTTTGTAGTATTTGATCACGCCAGGTCTTTCGCGGACGCCCTCTATTCCTGTTGCCGTCAACACTGGCCCCATATATTTTCTTAACCATTCTTTCCTCGCTCATACGTTCTGCATAACCAAACCATCTCAGTATTCTTTTCTTTATTCTGTTTGCCAGCATTACATTTACTTCTAATTTATTCATTCCTCACTCTATCGACCAAAAATTTTCCATACAAGCGCCTTAGTGACCGCATTTCCACCGCATTGAGTCTACTTTCATTCCTCTTTTGCCGATTCCAAGCTTCACTTCCATACATCAGAGTTGGCACTAGAACGCCTTTATTTACCGCAAGTCTTGCTTCTTTTGACAGGTTCTTATTGGCCATAATTGTATTCAGAGCACCGTTAACTTTGTTACTCAGCCTTGCCGTCTCTACATGTCCTAATTAATATCAATAGTTATGGAGACAAGCTACTTGAATGTTTGAATTTTGTTAAAATTTGATTATTTTGAACAAATTTTTGTATGTATGTATTGTGATTCCTTGCCATTTGGAATTACCTATGTGTACAGTTAATTATGTCCTTGGTATGTTTTAATATGCCAATAGTAACAGATAATTAAATTATTATTATTATTATTATGATTTATAGATTTAAAGGTTAGGAAAAACTTGACTAAAACTCTTGTCTGGAGTGTGCTGATGTATGGCAACGAAACACGGACCATCTGCCAGAGTATGTCCGGGAGGCTAGCGGCCTTTGAGATGTGGTACTACAGTCGCATGGCGAGGTTCCATTGGTCAGAACATATCCGAAACGACGAGGTGTTGAGCAGGGTGGGCCAAAAGAGGTGGCTTCTTAACAGAATCGCCCAACAGCGAGAAATTTGGATAGGCCATAATACAAGGCATCCGGGCCTGCTTTTTACCATCGTCGAGGAAAACGTTGAAGGCAACAATCGTAGAGGCCGCCCGAGATTAAGCTACGTAGACCAGATTATCGGAGATGTGCGATGTAGCACCTACCAAGAAATGAAGAGGCTGGCAGGTGACAGAGAAGAGTGGAGAAGGCGAGTGCTTGTTGCAGACCAATCCTAGGAAAAAAAAACGTTACAGTCTCTGCTTTGATCGAGCAATAAAATTCGTGGTTGGGTATGGCGGAAAAACGCGGGCGTGTCGGCAATGCCACATTAAAAATGTACGCAACATTTTAACGACGTCGATAGCAATGTTTGTCGTTAAATTGAACGATCGTTTCATGTTTTATATTTCAAATGACCACGTGTGCGTTCCTTGAAGTAAATTGGACGAAACGTAAATTTCTCTGGCACACATTCCTGCCTGCGATAGAACATCGGTAGTACGCGCTCGTGGTCACCCCGCAGCAGGTACGCCTGTAGGTAGCTACCTGACTTCATAGGCAACTTTCCAATATTATTGGAACGTGCGTACATGCATCGCAACCTCATGACGACAGCTATTGCGTTCGGAGATGGGCGCGGGAGATCGGGCAGAAAGTACGTTTTAAAAGAAGTGGACTGTATTTTTGTTGTAAACAAGAGTACACATTGACGTGTTTTTTTTGTTTTATTTATTTTTATTTTTTTATTTTTTATTTATTAGAGACACTAACAGGATAATAGGTATATGAAACTCTGATAGTAAACATTATAGTGAAGACTATGCCCATTATCCAAATTACAAGTGTCTTCGGCACGCTTTAGTAACATGTATTTTTGCAATTAATTATATTTTACATGTACATTTATGTGTATTGTATATTTTGTGTTTGAATGTAGTGCGATTAGTATTTAATGGATCTATAGGTTCATGTCATCGTTTAGAAAATGTATGTTGTGTATGAATGAGTATTTGAACGAAGATAAGGTGTCTGCAAGAATATCAGCATCAATGTTAGGGTCAGCACAATACAAATTATATGTGCGACACAACCTTGTGATGGGAGAAAAGTAACCGACATTATTAGTGTGCTGACTTATTCTGAAGAACTCCGGGTTTCTTATACGGGGTTTAACATGCAAATTTATATCGGATAGAGAGATATTATATTTATATTATGTATTGTAATATAGACACGTTATTCCCATACTAGTCGACCTTCATATGTAGCAAAATTGCGTTGACAGAGACAACATATCACGGCACACTTATTTCACAAACGCTCTGCGTGTAGAGAGAAAAATCAGGTAATTGAAGTCACGGTGACTGAAATAACACACCCATTCTTACAATAGTGTACGATACTCTGTTCCTTTTTCCGCGTAGCGCCGCGCCCGATCACAAAGAAGGTCCGATCATAACGAATGCAAGTAAGGGAATTACCTTACTTTTCAGTTGCCAAGATTTCACGCTTGTGACGTATCTACAGTTTATTATATCATTGAGAGTACATATAGAGTTTTCAGACTGAAGAATAATATTAAAATGTTCTCAGGTTTTCGCGGCCTTCTGTGCGCAGTTTTCTGGGATATTCTGCCGTGTACATCTTACCTTTCTGGCCGACGTTTCGGATACACCAGCCCCGATGATGGACCCTGCAATGGAATCCAAAACGTCTGTTACAGAGGTCAGATATACTCGGAAGAATTTCCCTTGAAAACTGCATACAGACGAAGAATATTTTACGTAATAAACATATTCTTATATATTTTATAAATATCAAAGAATGTGAAGAAAATAAGAAATTTTATTAACTTAACTTTATTGATTTAAAATTGTTGATTATTTGTTTTATGGTTTATTATTCAAACGGTTTAATTTTTATATTTTTTTTATGTTTATAGCGTTAAATTTGTGGTTGGACATAATTATTAATTTTAATTAATCAAACACTTTGTATAAACCACTTGAGGTAAAGTTGCTCCAAGTGGTCTGTACAAATTTTTTAGTTAATTAAAACTAATACGTTTAATTTTTTAATTATTTACCTGATATTTTAGTATTTATTATATCATAGAATATTTTAGTTTTACGATATAAAAATTTTATATGGTCTTGATTTTATTTCGTCGTCTAGAGTAAAACTGTACGAAATTCCATTGAGTTGTGTTGACAAGTGTTGAAACATTTGAAATATTTTTATTGAAATAACAGCCTACAAGAGTGTTTCGTAAATAAAGTCTTGCGTAAGATATACGGCCCAATACGTGAATCTAACCTAGCGTAAACTTACCGGAGAATGGTGGAAATTAATGAATTTGGAACATCGGGCGCGGTCTCCCGAACTATATATCCTGAAGGAGGTGAAAGAATGGAAAGCAGTGCAACTAGAGTAGATGAATATGATCGTGAAAGTTGAATCGAGGTCTAAAGCGAAGATAAACTCCTGCATCAAACTAAAATACAACATGTGTATGTAAAGTCCATCCCTTTATCTGATGAAACTGACTACAAACACATTCACTATAAAACAATGGCCGTTCCTGTTTGGACAGAGGAAGATAATTATCAAAGGAAGCGGCGACGATGGACACGGGCCCATCAGGTCTGAAATAGGGAGCTGTCTACCAAGCACCATTGCTCACTGACAACCATAGTGAATAATTATATTTAAAAATTAGCAAAGAAATAGAACGTAGGTATCTATATTGTTCATCTTAGAATTTAACAGGGAAATAAATCTTCGAGTTCTGGACATTTTTCTTTAATGGAACATATTTAATACTAGTATTTTAATCTAAAATTGGTACTTACTTGCTCTCTTTTAACATCGCATAGCAAAATGCTACAGCTTGGGGTTGTAATACAATTCTGTAATCCATTAATTTAATTAATAAATTATTTTTAATAGGACTCGCAATAACTTAAAATTTTAGCAAGCATTTTTTTAACTTATAAATTCTATCCATGTTATTGTATGGTTACACAATACCCTATGTCTAGACACTACTGAGCTTTTGTTATTATATCTGTACCTGTTATTAATATTTAAAAAAACTAACCCATAAAAACCAAGTTTTCATTACACTCCCTTTCTCATTGAATCAGGTTTCGTGCCTACTGTATGCGTCGGGATTATTACTCATTTGTAGGTATTGATTCCAATTTGAAAAAACATTAAAATTTTGAAAAATCCAAAATTATACTATATTATTAAAAAAAATAAACAAAAATTTGTTTGATCATTTTTATCGTCGCCTGCAAAGTTTCAGCTCGATTTGATCACGGGAAAAGGGTTAAAAGTTTTTTCCGGCAGGCAACAAACTGCAGACGCTACGAGTTAAAAGAAAGGGAATAAAAATATTTTTTATTTTTTTTATTCTTCTTTTCATTTTTATATTTTGTCTTTTAAAAATATATTTAATTAATACAATATTCTACAATATAATCTGCTCTGAAATAGACAAAGTTAAGCGCGCAGTAGTAAATAATACTATATCATTGTTGAAATTGTGTTTTTTATATCTGTTAATAAATATTAGGTCCTTACATATGAAATTGGCGTTTTGCCGTACTGGCAAATTTGATCTCAAATATCTTCTCTTTGGTTAGGAATTCCAAATCCAAATTTATACAGCTATTTACTCATGTATTTGTGTTTTGAAAATTATAATTCATTTGTTTTTTCCTCAATTGTTTTTTTCTTTGCGTCACTCAGTTTACAAAATGAAAAACTTGAAATATCGCGTTATTTACGAGTACGAGTTCCACCGTGGCACCAATGCTGCAGAAACGGCTCGAAGGATTAATGATGTGTATGGCGACGGTGCCGCAAAAGAAAACACAGTGCGTTTTTGGTTCCAACGTTTTCGTTCTGGAAATTTCGACCTGCAGAACAAGCCCCGTGGACGGCCGGAGACCAAAGTTGATAATGAAGAATTGAAGGCTATTGTGGAAGCGGATCCATCGCAAACCACATCCGAGTTAGCTGCAGGCTGCGGTGTTAGTGATAAAACTTTTTTAATCCACTTGAAGCAAATTGGTAAGGTGAAAAAGCTTGAAAGGTGGGTACCTCACGAATTGAGTGAAGCAAATTAACAAACGCGCGTTGACTGCTGCGTTGCATTACTCAACCGGCACAATAATGAAGGGATTTTAAATCGAATCATTACCTGTGATAAAAAGTGGATCCTGTACGATAATCGGAAGCGCTCATCGCAATGGCTGAACCCTGCCGAACCAGCCAAACCATGCCCCAAGCGAAAATTGACTCCAAAAAAGTTACTTGTGAGCGTTTGGTGGACTAGTGCTGGTGTCGTTCACTACAGCTTTCTTAAATCTGGCCAGACAATTACGGCAGATGTCTATTGTCAGCAACTGCAAACCATGATGGAAAAGCTAGCTGCTAAACAACCGAGGCTGGTTAATTGCTCTAGGCCACTGCTGCTTCATGATAACGCTAGACCACACACTGCACAACAGACGGCTACCAAATTAGAGGAGCTTCAATTGGAATGTCTAAGACATCCACCGTACTCTCCGGACCTTGCCCCAACAGATTACCATTATTTTAGAAATTTGGATAACTTCTTGCAAAGGAAAAAATTCAACTCCGATGGGGCAGCCCAAACCGCCTTCAAAGATTTTATTGATTCCTGTCCGAATGTTTTTTTTAGTAAAGGGATCGATGAACTACCTATAAGATGGCAAAAGTGCATAGATAGCAATGGTACACACTTTGATTTAATAAATATATTATAATAAAAAAAAATCGGCTTTATGTTCCTCCCATACTAAACGCCAATTTCATATGTAAGGACCTAATATTTGTATTCACACGTAATATCGCATTAAGAAGAATTAATTTATTTGATCAACATTCGGTACCTTATATTAAAAATACACACAAACGTCGTTTTATACGGTGCCTATAATATTTTAATTATAACTATTATTTATTTATCGCTCCTACGGCGCAATGTTGATACTGCGGCGCACATCATATGACTCGATTTACCCGCATACAGTTTATGAACACAGAGAATTTACGCACTTCGTACCTTATGTATGTACATACGTACATTCAAATGTCACCGATTTTTTAATATTTTTTCTATAAATCATATTTTCAAACTGACACCCTGTAGTCCAGATGGCCCATTAAATCAGGCAGCACTTGGGCATGGACAAGTCTACATGAATTAGTCTTGAATCTTGATGACATTTTTTTTACTCTTTAATCTAGATCAAGCAGGTTATTGGGGGTTGACAATGGGATATCACGGCGGTCAACTTATTAATGCAAGGCCATGTTTGTTTTCAAGACTCGTCGTAATCCGATTCACAGCATTGTATTTGTAAGTACTGCAAAGGAGCCAAGTAGAGGTACAACTATTAAAATGCACGCTATCATTTCTCAGAAGGTTTCGATTTGCATAATATATTTTAATTGTTTGATTTTAAGATAAGCCGCGTCATCAGACAGGAAGATGAAGACTTCATGACTATATTTTGATGTTACTCAGAAACTATTGTATAAAATCAATTGGCCCATCTTCATTTATCAACTGATTACTAATTTTTGTTTCATCGTAACAGAAGTACGCGCGTAGATATATCTACTAAATATATCTACTAAAATATGTCATATTTTACTTAACTATACAAAATTGTAAGACTCTTTTCAAATTTTGATATTGATAATCAATACTTTAGGACCCTGCGCAATCACATGCACCCACCGACCCCCCTGGTTTGTCATTTCCTCCATATGGTATAAATACTAAATAACTGACACTTATTGTCGATTTCTTTTGACACACATTTTTAAAAGATGCATTTTTCATTTAAAACTTATTAAAAAATATTTTTACAATAATTGTGGCGTCTGGCTGCAAAACCGCCACGTTGCATAAATATGAAATGTTCAGTAATAAAAAAAAACGTTTTAAGTATTTCCCTTACACATTTTCCTGTTTTTTATTATTTTACTTGATACATATTAAGGATGTGTTAAAATCTGCATACCAATTTTAAAGATTTTCTTTGTTGTTTCCGCAATATAAAGATATATTGATTGCAAAGTGGCGGTTTTGCTACCCACCGCCGGTCGATTTTGTCGATAGAGTCGATTTTGCTACCGAACGATCGCGAGAGGCGCGCTCGCGGACGATCACGTGGCGACTTGCCGACTTAACTCATTGCGAACAATACTGCGATTGAAAATTAAACAATGAAATATATTATTTTATAAATATTTTATTTGTGATTAACAATAGATGCAAAAATATTTTAAGAATTAAAATTTAGTGCATGTTTTGAGTAAGGAATATGGATTAAATATATTTTAGAAAATATGTAAATAATGAACCAACAATCATGGAAATAAAAATATTTTTAGATTTAACAATAATTCCGTATCATTTCTCGAAACCTTTACTACGACACCAAATTTAACAATAGATATAATATGTTTTAAATAGGCAATTATTTCATCGGCGATTAACGGAGTTTATAAAAATATTTTAATGATTAAAAATTGATCTTCGAGTACAAAAATTTAATAACTTAGGCACATAGTTTTAATTATTTTAAAAACTAAAAACAATAGTCTTAAGAATTAAATAAGAGTATGGAAATAAAAAAATATAATATATGATCATACCTATATGCCTATATAGGCTGTCTTATAGTAAGTAGTAAAAATTTTACAAGTGGGTTTCTGTCTTAATAAAGAGTCGAAAATGCTCAAGCAACCATGACCTAATATCAAAAGTTATGGAAGCAATATCAAAGTTTGCATTTTTTTTTCAATATTTCCGACTTATTTTTTTAAAACGTTGTACTTTTACTACAGTAACTTATATCAAATATAAACAAATTATTCCCTTTTACACAAGTTAAACAAAATAATAAATACCCTGCAATTCTGATTGGGAAAAATCCAATTGGAATTGTTGCAAGATTTTTATAATCTTATTGAACTTGTACTGAAACAAATTAATTTTTCGTAATTAATATAATATAAATAACTGTAAATATAGTTCAACTTTTTGTAGAAAATAAGTCGAAAATATTTTTTAAAAAATGCAAACTATTATTGTTAGCTCATGATTGCTTGAAAAATTTCGACTCATTATCAAGACAGGGAATTAATATCGTTTATAAAAAATTCATGCACTGCAATACAAATGAAATAAAATAATAAAAACCCTGTGAAAATTTCTATTTTCAATTTTTACAAGGTTTTTATCATATTATTCGACTTGTATTAAAGCGAATGAATTGTTCATAATTGGTATAAGTTACTGTAACGGTAGTTCAACTTTTTCACTAATTTAGTTCCAAAAAATTACAAAAACGTTTATATAAAAATTTCATCCTTTTCATATCATAAATCTGTTTAGATCTTATTAGATTATCTTATTTCACCCATAGTGTAAAGTCTCGTACTTCTAGCTACGAGACACCTTGATAATATTAGGTAACATTTGCCGCACAACGGCTAGTACAGACGATAGCCAATTGCAGATGCCAATGGCCGCGCAGCAGCCACTTGCGGCCTCGCGGTCGCCAGTATAACCGGTTGCAGGGCCTAGCAGCGAGCAATCGGTGAATAAATTTAAAAATTATTTAAATTTATTCACTTCAATACAAATCAAATAAAATGATGAAATATTTACAGAAACTGAAACTGAAGGCGATAATGATAATGATGATGATGAAGATTTTTTGCTGATGGTGTATGTTATGTTAGATACAATAAATACTTATTTTTGTGAGTTAACTTTATTTTACTTATAAATACTTTTACTGTAAATCCAATCGCACGGTCTTTAAAGTGTCAACAAGAATATTCAAAAATGTGCACAAAGCGGACTTTTTAATGTGATAATTCTTTCCTATTTCGCTTTTGAAAGTTACATTTATATCCATCCTTGTTTACTTCATGCTTTAGTACACTGTCTTTTGGTAATAAAAGATGTCTACTTCTAGTTTTTATGTAAATATTTAAGGTAATCAATACACGCGTTATCTGCGACAGACGACGTTTCTCCATATTAAATCTCGTAGCGGGGCTCCATTCTGATTGGTCCGAGTGAATAGTGTCGGTTCTGCATCCCACTTTGCGGCAACGTGGCGGTTTTGCTACTCACCGTTATATTTAAGGACGATTTTGAAGGGCATGGAAGCATATTTTCTTATATTGGAAACTTGCAGAATGTGCAGAATAGGATACAGATCATTAATCAATCAAAACATGAAAAATGGTTTTGTATGGATAGTGGCGGTTTTGCATCCAGACGCCACAATTTATGTAATTATTTAACCTCGTTCCGTAAATTCTTAGTTATCGTTATTGTTCAGTCAACAATAATACCATAAAACATCGCATGCTTCTTGTTGGTTGATTTGTGACACATTTTATTTTATTTTATTTATCAACAGGCCAAGAGATCTATTTACACAAACGAAACAAATCACTAAACACCCAGGCTTGAGTAAATCACGTAGATTAACTGTAACCTCATAGAGAATCGAACCCGGAACCCTCGGTGTGGAACGCCAGCGTTATACCCAGTTCCCACTGGGCTACGAAGGCCGTCAAAGAAATAATACAATTATTTTTACACGCAACCTGACATCTTGCTTTCTTTTATTGAAATTTCATCTTAAAGGCGGTCAAAGGAACCAAAAAATATAAAAATACAATAAAGGTTGTCATCACTAGCTCATTTCCAAACCAAAATGATAACTTCAAAACCATTTTATATTTCCAAATATAATAAAATAAGTAGACTTGAGCGTCACAAGAAATTAACTTGTATGTAGGTACATAAGTCTGTACTTGGAGCTTGAATGAATGAATGAACTATACTATAATGTTTAATGGGATCCAGTGTATAAAAATGCTAATATTAACTACTTAATTATGAAATCTATACAGGGTTATTTGTAAAACATTAATAACTTCGCAGGACTATATTCCTGCCTTGATTATGAGTCGAAAATGTTCAAGCTATCATGACCTAATATCAATGGTTATGGAGATATGCGACATCAAAGTTTGCATTTTTTTCAATGTTTCTGACTTATTTTTTGTAAAACGTTCGACTATCATTACAGTAACTAATATCAATTACGAAAAATTCATTCGTTTCAATACAAGTTAAATAAAATGATTAAAACCGATTGGAATTCGAAGGTTTTTATTTTTTTATTTGACTTGTATTAAAGGAAATGAATTTTTCACATTCGATATAAGTAAAATAAGTCAGAAATACTGAAAAAAAAATGCAAACTTTGATGTCGCATATCTCCTTAACTATTGATATTAGGTCATAATTGCTTGATCATTTTCGACTCATAATCAAGGCAGGAGTATAGTCCTGCGAGGTTATTAATGTTTTACAAATAACCCTGTATAGGTACTTGATAAATTCAATTATTTTATTTCTATAAGACTAAAATGCATTGTTAAATGTTTAAACCTTTTTGCTAATTACTAGGTGAGCCAAATTAGAGTTCTCGACTAACATAACTTAATACCAAGTTGCTAGAACCTACTAAAACAACGTCAAAGTTATATTGGAATTCTAAGAAGTCAAACAAAGTTTACCGCTACTTACGATGATTTTGAAACTAACTTAAAGATTCAAACGTCACGCTCAACTGTTTAAAATTCTAAACATTTTCTCTTTTCTATTTAATAATATTCCTCAAGTCGTTGGCCTGGGAGGTTGAACTCCCACAACTGTCTCGAACTTCCGGAGTATTGGTGAATATGGATGGGTACACAACTCCACGGAATGTTAACAATATGTTTGAAGTTTAAATTCCCTTAAAATTCATAAATTATCAAAAGTTTGTTTCAAATGCTCTGTAAATTTTGTCATTTTTTTTAACATCATCCACAAATAAACATGTATACTTCTGGCACAGTATACTAGGAACAGTAGTAATACGTCTTCATACAAACTGGCCGCTACCCATTAGAATGTGTGCGTGCGTGCTCGACGCCGTGTACGCGAGCACTGTGACGCACACATTGACATAGAATATGGGGGCACAAGGCGGCCGCAGTAAGGGCCGTGCCTTCGGTGCCATTCGCGCTCGCAGCCGCCGCTTTAGAAAAATAATGCGCTTCCCAAAAAAAAGGCATTTTTTTATGTTTGTGGTGCTTTACTAAAAAGGTGTGTTGATTATCACAAAGACTGTGAGTTTCTAAAAGTCTACGTTGATGTTAATCAGCGTTCTTGCAATTTAAGTGCAGAAACTAGGTATACTAATTACAGAAATTATGCGACAGATCGAAATTTACTCATGACCTTGTTGCCAATATAGAGAGGATGGAGCAGGTCTTTCGTAAAGAGTTCGTAAAGGACCGCATAAACATTAAAATCGGCACATCAATTTTTGAACAATTAAAAGAGATTGAATTTTATTCGGGTTTCGTGTCTACCTTATGCGTCGGAATCGCAGACGCTACGAGTAAAGTGACAACCCTAGCGTCAACGCGTTAGTAGGAAATAACTCGCCGACAGGCCGGAGATAAACTACTGTTCTGGGTATATTGTGCTTCTGGTATCTCGTATAAAAATATGTCAATTTTTGATGTGTAACATTTTTCCTCTCGCATTCATGCAATCTGTGAGAGTGATTTCGTGAAAATGTATGGAAATGCGTAACAGGAAACTAGATGCCTGGGAAGCGCGCGCTATTTCATTTGACCAATGAGCGCGCGCGGTGATAGAGTTGGCCGTCAGATGGTACCAACCCATTTTCCGAGAGGTTGGTACTGTATTAATAAATGTATATGATATTAAGGAAAACACATTATTATTGTGATGTTGCAATTTCAGAACGAAGTTCTGTGAATTTTTAACGATTTTTTGTTAATCAATTAGAAAAGACATACAGAAAATTCAAATTAACGAAAAAATATTTTAACTGCTGCCGGGATTCGAAACAACGGACTTCCATTCTATATCCGGGGATGGCGCGTTATCCAATTTCGCCACGGCAGTCTGGTAAGTTAACGAAAAATTTTCGACCTTCTATGTAGTCCTTTTTAATTTAGTCGACCTATGTAGTCTCTTTTTAATTGATTAACATTTTTATTCCATTTTTAAAGCAACCCGGATTGAATATTTTTCTAATGACCAAATTCTTAAATATAGTAAATAGTACACTGTTTTATCGACATCGCCAAAATTCTATAATGACAGTTCACAGTGCGGCAAAATACAATATTAATAAAATGCACGTACATTTCCTTTACATGTTTTTACTTTAAATATAAATATATATGTAGGTTTATATTTATATAAATATATTTGAAAATGAATTTTTAATAATAAGTTTCTGAAATAAGTGCAGATCATTGATAAAAAATGCAAGTGAGTAATAATGAATAATTATTCGAATAAATATTTCCATATTTAGCATTTTTAAATTTTGAGGTTAATTTCTGTCGCTGCTCAACTGATTTTTTTAATTGTGAGATGTCAAATGTTACACATCATATGCGACTACTATAAGGCTCACTCGTTTTTTTTCAATATCAACATGAATATCAGAAGACAATATCACCATTATTTCAATCCAAGCACAAGGAGATTTGGCGGTAATCGCCAGTATTCATCAGTTAGTTGGACTACCTCCGATACAATAGACGACGAATGACAGCACGCCTCGCGCTCATTTTCTACCGTCTTTTAAGCGAATTTGTGTAGATGTAAGGATGAAAGTATGCCGAGGATATCGGTACGTGGATAGAATCGCTAAAAGATATTACATAATTGTATAAATGATAAGTTATTAATTTAAGCGTTTAATGCTTGATTGATTGACTTTTAAGTATTCTGTCGTTTGTATCAAAACCATGTCAACACGAACTTATGTAATAATAATTTCGGAGATTAATGGAATAAGCTTTCTTTTATATCAACTATCCTAAATTTCGAATGTCTGTTCGTCCCTAACTCGCTGGAACTAGGCTGAAATTACAACAACAACGCTGATGACGACTAGCCGCTAATGAGTCCCGGGCGCCCGAGTGCGACACGTCAATCAGCGCGCGGCTTAGTTACATGCAAGGGTCATTATTAATTATTATATTATATATGTCCCGTGATTACGGCTAGTAAAACGCATTAATATTTTGTACTCCCACATAAACTGAATAAAAATGTTTTTTAATCTTAATAAAAAAGGTAGAAATTTTCGTGATGTCTGTAACCGTAAACCGTATACGGACGGTTGAAGGTTGGAGTCTAGGCGCGTAACGCGTTAGGCAGCGCGCAGCTAAGTGCACCGAGGTTTTCAACAAATTCTCCGTAAAACGAATAAAATTCCTTTGGAAATGTATGCCCGTGTAGGGGCACCTCACGGAGAACATGTGACTTGTCTGGCCATATTTATGTGTACATTGTGTAGTCGAACCAAATTACAAGTCGTGCTATTCCTTATATATTTGTAAGGAATGTTAAAGTCAACGTTCTTGGAGAATGGTCTACGCCAGGGATCGGTAACCCGCGGATTACCTGTGGCTTTACATTGGTTTGTTGGTATTCCTTCCTTCTGTCTAGGGAGGATTTTTGACCAGACATTTTTATTTATTAATGTTTATTTATTATATATTTTTTATTTATTTATCTTCATCTTGTTACATGACTTAGGAGATGGAGCCGCTCATCTCACTAGGAAGAACCTGTGCCGAGATGAGCAGCTGAACAATATAGTGAGAACAAAAAATAATAAAGATATACGACAAAATACTATATAACTATAAGATTAATCAATTAATTAATTGAGTATATAAATATAAAATGTGGATAATAAGAACAGTATATATTGTATGATACAAAAGCAATAGAGAAAGTAAAGTAATATGTATAAAAAATCATATGGATGGATAGTAACAAAATGTATATATAATAGCACAGTTAAAAAGTATATTTAGGTATATACCTATATAAGAAAATTAAATGAATGTATATTAAATAGTGATAAGAAATGAAGTTTAATGAGCAATAAATTATGACCTGTTTTCGGCAGTTGGGTATTTGTGCAAATGCAGGTGACAATAATGTCTTCTCAGTGTTGTGTAAAAAGTTAAGAGTAGGATATCCACAATGACTATTACAGAATGGACACCAAAGACATTTGGACATTACTTCCATCAGTCTGCATAACACCCTTAATCATTTTTTTAAAAAGTGTTTGCACTCTTATGTATGTCTTAGTACATATATTTCTTGAATACAATTCATTCACAAAAATAAACATCTCAACGCCATAAAAGAGCCGACGCTCGGGCTTATGGGAGGAGTAATCAAATTAGTTAAATTCGTGGATATTAAATTGTCATAATAGTCCAGTCAATTGGTGCTAAAAAAGGGGTTATCTAGAAAGTTTTCCGGAAGTTTTGAAAATGGGTAATTTTATAGATTTCAATGTGCTCTTTCCGAATATCAACTTTGCCACCCCTCGTATCTTTGCCGCTCGCGCCGCCATTTTGGAAAAAATGGCGCCTAAAAGCCGTTTTTTGATATATCTCCTTTCAGACTCATTTTACGACAAAAATATGTTATACAAAAATAAAATTAGAGAAAATTTCCTACAATTTATGTAATAACTTTTTTCCATAAAATCAATAGTATTGGCATACGAGCGCAGCAAAGTGAAGTTCAACACGCGTTTTGGCCAAAAAACTAATTTGCACACCACCTTGAGGCAGAGTAAGCGGCGCGTTTTTTTATCGTGGTATCCCCAGTATGCCTAATCCACATGCAATTCACTATTCCAAAATTTAGCGCAGTCGTAATTTAGACGTCGCAGAAAAGTCCGCCGACGTAATTAGTAAATATTGCACACTGGCGACCTCTATCGTAGAAGTGAATACTCCACAACAAAAGGTATATAATTTACGCCTCCAGAAACATTAATCACTCAGCCTTATACCTCCGCGGGTACAGGTCGTTCTCATGACGATATTGAATTCGACTTCAACGAAACGTCGAGAATCGTTTCTCGTAAAAACATACGGTTCGTATAAAATATCCGAAACCAGTTAAATATAACCGACCGTAATAATAATCTTAACTATTTTTACGTTCTTTAGATGATTTTGATTAACTAGGCTTTATCTTTCTACATTATTTTTCTTGAACCTAATGTTAGATTATTCTTTAAAATATATTTTATCTGATACCAATATGCATCTGCGTGTCTGTCTATGAGTGTCATCAAGGGACGGGTTTGTATTTTTTATCGAAAATTATGAAAAAATACACAAATAAAAATAATTTATTGACATTTTATACGAAAACACGATCCAGCTGTGTTTTTGCGGGCAGCCTACCGAGGAATTTTCTGTTATTCTAAAATGGCTCTTCACGCTTCAAAGGTTACCGATTCATGGTCTGCGTCTGCGTTTCAATAGTAGAAAAGAAGTGAAACAGGGTATAGAGGTGCAACGCAGAGACACTATACTCGTTTACTGCCTACCTAGTTACTATACGCGTAGCAGAAGTGAAGCGAGTCACGAAGCTTAAATGACAAATTTAAATTCCACAAAAACATTTCAAGAAATACAATGGAAGAAAAATGGATGACATGAGATTCATTATTGATGTCAGACTCGGAGCAATTAAATAACGGGTTATACAAGAAGACCCAGCACTTGAGCTTTTTTTCATTCGGACGTTCTTCGTGTACATTTGATCGGAATGCGCGTCCACATGATTTTTTTATAACTGTTTATTAGGTTAACGCAGAATTATCGGCCGTTTTTTAAGTTAAGTTGTAACATAAACGATGACCAAAAAACATATTGTGTACAATTATTACGCATTGGTATTAAAGGCGGTCGATTCTCCTGGTGCTAAATGTCCAATCTCCGGAATAAGACTCAACCCCGCGACCAATGGATCACTGTATCTAGACCGCATTCAAAAGAATGTGCGCAAAAATATGTGTTTTGTTACGATGCAAAAATGAACACAAATGAAGTTTTTCTAGTAAGTAAGTAACCTTTTTTAAACTAAAAATCATATTGAGGCTTTTAATACGGGCTTGCCAGGCAACTTTCCCCCGCTTTCTTCTCACCGGACAAAGCTAGGGAATGGTCTTTTGATTGTGGTCGACCTATAGACGAGTTCTAAACCACTTAACCAACAAAAAACTCAAGCTTGCGTTCATACTTAATACATAATGTGATGTATATATAAGATTCATTACACAGAAAATATATTATAGGTCGACCACAGTCAAAAGACCATTCCCTAGTTTTGTCCGGTAAGAAGAAAGCGGGGTTAAGTTGCCTGGCAAGCCCGTACTACAAGCCTCAATATGATATTCCAAATAAATACATATTTTTTAGTTTAAAAAAGGTTACCTACTTACTTACTAGAAAAACTTATTTTGTGTTCATTTTTTGCTTCGTAACAACACACATATTTTTTGCGCACATTCTTTTGAATGCGGTCTAGCTATAGGTTGACGCGTAAATATCCTCTTTTTTTAAAAAATGATATGATATGATATCATGTACATCTATCGTTCGGGAGCGTAGTCATCATCTACGCCAATTGCGTTTGCTTGGAAGACGGTCGATTCCACAGGCGAAGTGTATCCAGTGTCCAGTGTCCTAGTGGTACAACTTTCGTCCTGTTCCACAGCCGCCAGAACAGCCTGCTCATCAGCATCCAAATAAATAAATAAAGAAATAAATATAGCTTTATTCCAGAATGTGGGGAGGTTCGTGCAATCCCACACATTCCATATAAAAGAAAATACACACATTAAAAATATTATATAAAACAAAAGAGAAATAGTAAAATCATATAAAATAGAAGAGAAGTATTAAAAGTAATCAAAAGAAATATATG
Source organism: Agrypnia vestita (assembly GCA_016648135.1). Lineage (NCBI taxonomy): Eukaryota > Metazoa > Arthropoda > Insecta > Trichoptera > Phryganeidae > Agrypnia > Agrypnia vestita. The sequence goes on from JADDOH010006335.1 coordinate 67,426, forward strand.
GTAAAATATCGGCTTTAGCGAGCGATGGCAAGTCAATTATGCGGGGCCAGTATCTTTCTCCAGTGTGCATCGATGCTGGTTGCTGGAGTAAGACGGGCTTCCAGGATAAGGATATTTCCGGAGCTGTATAGCCTTTCCCTCATCCCTGCCACCCTGGATCTTAAGAGGGCTGCAAAGTTGGGAACACGCCCCTCAGTGAACATACCGGAAGCGCTGCAATATCTGGGAAGGCCAAACATCATACGAAAGGCGTTGTTATATTGTATGCGAAGTCTTTCTATGCTGCTCTTTTTATAATTTGTCCAGAGTTCACATGTATATAACGTTGCACAGAAGGCAAGGAAGAGCGTTCTTTTTACAGCGGTGCTACAAAGACGAAACCTTAAGATTAACCCCTTCTTGACTTCTCGTCATAGCTGATTTAACCAGTGTTGATGCAAACAAGCTAATCTCGGCATATCTTTCAATAATCATTCCTTCTAACCTAATATTTAATTTAATTTAATTTTTCATACTTATTCTTTAGGAACTGGCGGAAAACATTGGACACATTTCCGCCTTCTCTTTTGCCCCACCCCTCCTCTGATAAATTTTTTATTTTAATCTATATCGTTTGACAGATCTGACCCAAATTGAGCGTACTTTTTCTTTGGGACCCTGCGAAAAACATAGGTTACATTTACCTCCTCCTCCACCTCTCCACCCTTCCACCCTCTCCCCTGATATATTTTTTATATAAATCTATATCGTTCGACTGATCTGATGTATGATCTTAAATAGAAATTAACCTGGGCACAACTGTTAATCGTAGAAGATATGAAGGAGCTCCACAGCGGTAGCTACAGGGTCGCCTGAAGGATCAAGACTTGGGAAGGGATAACGGGCCATGTATCATCTGATTGAGAAGATATATCTCAATACATAAGTATGACATTACCACAGTAACCTTTGCATTTTACATATGTTTCAAATGATGGACATCATGTTTTTAACCACCCTACTGTAACTGTTAATGCGGTGAATCGGTCGTGCAGGTGGTGCCGCCCGGGTGCGTTACTCATCGCACCCTACAACGTAATTCAGTGATTTATGAACTAATGAGTGCAAATAAACGATCACTCATTACTCACGCCTTGTGTCTGACCCGCGCACGTTTTGCCCACAAATATTCACGATTGTGTTTGATGAAGTTCAAAAGTAATTAACCACTCATTGTTCCGCAAGCAGGGCCGCCCACGGAGTTTCGATGACACGTGCATAAATGCTGTAAAAAGGCTTCTTAAGAATATTGCCTCTAAAAAAAAGAATTAAAAAACATTATCTTTCAATACTCCCGCAGATGAGCTGTAGGCAATTCCCCAGCGATGCTTCAAAGCCGGTATTCCTGTTTTATATTATAAAAGAATTCGTGGGGGTCCCTAAAATACTGCTCCACAGTCGTTCGAGTAATTATTTTTGTGCTGAGGTTTATTTAAGTAAAGGAAGATGTAGAAGTCTAACGGTACCAGGTAAATAAGTCAGCTGGCTCATCATTTAAGGGTGTAGTTGTGATTGTAACGGGCGCCGTGTGAAGCCAAGAAAATCATAAGCCTTGACCTCCACCGCAGAAAGCTTCTTCAAGAAAAATTCCGAAATAAAGATGAATCGCATTCATCCACTTGAACTCTTTAGGACCTCTGCTATCTGCATAAGCGAAACCGACCTGCAAAACAAAGTTAATGACTTTGTTGACATTGCTAAAATTACAGCGGTTGATGGCCTTCTAGAGCGAGGAATGTCAACATCCTGCCGTCCGCATTTTTATATAGCTACCTACTTTATGAAGCTTGCATATATAACGGAGCTGGTTTGTGGTATCTCTTCAAAGATCTGTTCATTTTTCTCACAGCTTTCGTAAACGTGTGAACAAGTGAACGAAAGTGTGGTCAGATGATGCCAGCAGACGAAAAATCTAAATCATCGTGAATAATAATAATTTGGGATCGATTGCAGTATTTTTTGAAGCCTGCGAATTTTTCAGCCTGCCCTCGTATGAGATGAAGATCCTCTACCCGCTGGACGGACTAACTGTAAAAAGGAGCAGGTCTAACTTTTCCGATGACAGCACCAGAACTGAGGGATGACGAGAAAGTTGAAGAAGTTTAGTCAAGAAGACGGGAAACTCATCAACCGACAAGATGTTAATAAAATTAAAAATAAATATTTTTAATGTTTATAGTTTTAAATTTGTGGTGGGAAATAATGATTTATTTCGAAAAATTAACTAACTGATGCACAATTCTGTTTGTACATTCACCCTGACAAAGATACAGTGGTATAGAAATAGCTCGACGTTAAAATAATTAACATGGTAATTAATAATGCAAATTATGCCTGAAAGACCGCATCTAACTAGAGCAAAATATAATAAAACGGTCCCTAAAATGAAAACAACTTTTGGCCAAAGACTATTCAGTTTCCAAGATCCTAGAATATATAACCAAATTAGTAAAAATATTCAAACCAGCAGTAATACCAAAAAATTCAGAGCAAACCTATTTAATATTCTTTTCAATATGGGTACAGAAAACACTGAAAAGAAATTAATGGAAATTATAAAATAAAACTCTTTAGTAAAATGAGTATTATCAATATATTTTTTCTCTTCTTCTTTTTAAATATTTATATTTTTTTTATCTTATTTGGAAAACTACTGTTAGTATTTTATTTACTGTTTATTCTGTTTACTAATTTGAAAACTAATGTATTAATTTATATAATGTATTTATCTAATTTAACTTTCTATTGCATTAATTTAATTAAAATATTTGTATTGTATTAATCTAATTTAAATTTTTATAATGTACTACTTTACTTGAACTCTAAATTATTAATTAATTATATATACTAATGAGTACCTATAACTATAACTTGACCTAAAACAGGCCAGCCTAGTTGGGTAGTTACATATTTTATTATATGATTGTAAGATAAATTATTATTGTATAATTATATTTGTAATGTAATGTTATGTTAAAAGAAAAAAAAAATAGACAGTTTAATGGTTTTTTGGAATTACCATGTAATATTTTACCATATACATTTTTTGGTATTTTACACTTCGCTCAGTAATGGGTTAGATTTAAGTCTTACATAACTATCTAGGATTTCAACGAACATCACCTACATTCGTTTTCTCCATCTCCAAGTCTTTTCATACATCTCCATAGAAGATTCAAATCCAGATCTATACCAAAATACCTTTATATACACTTTACTGTACACTGTACAGGATGGCAGCTCTACTAATGGTTACTATATTTTATTCTCGTGTTGGTATTAATGTATGGCTGGTCGGGCGCCCCTAACATACGCTCGATCAGACCGTACCCTAGTCCGGCTCTGTCTGCGGCTTTAAAAGCTTCGCCACCCACGAAGCATTATTTAACCCGCTGTTAGGTATATCACTGAATAAATCAACACATTCGAATCCCACGTATTCGAGAAAACTTACCAGAATAATTTTTAGAAAGATTCACTGCTCATGAATATGTGGCATTGTGGCCAATACTGTAGGGTAAACGTTGTGATTGTAATATATGAAAAATGTATGAGAAGAATTTGAAATGAACAGGGAGAGTTTGGGAGAAAATTTAACTCCGCCAATTCAGTGGAACTGATGGAAAAATAAGTAGAGTATATACATATACAGGGTTATTTGGAAAACATTAATAACCTCGCAGGACTATATTCCTGCCTTGATTATTAGTCGAAAATGTTCAAGCTATCATGACCTAATAATATCAATAGTTATAGAGATATGCAACATCAAAGTTTTCATTTTTTTTTTTAATACTTTTGACTTATTTTTTGTAAAACATTGGACTATCATTACAGTAACTCACATCGATTACGAAAAATTCATGTTTCAATACAGGTTAAATAAAATGATAAAAACCCTGAAAAAATTCCAGTTTGAATGATTTCCAATTGGAATTTGAAAGTTTTTATTTTTTTATTTGACTTGTATTAAAGCGAATGAATTTTTCATATTCGATATAAGTTACTGTAATGATAGTCCAACTTTTTGCAAAAAAATAAGTCAGAAATATAGAAAAAAAATGCAAACTTTGATGTCGCATATCTCCTTAACTATTGATATAAGGTTATAATAGCTTTTATACATATACAATTTCTACATTCTTATAATACATACATTTTCATATAATACATTTTCGACTCATAATCAAGGCAGGAATATAGTCCTGTGAGGTTATTAATGTTTTACAAATAACCCTGTATTTGTATTACTATAAGTTATGGAAGAAAGGAATGATTTCATACAATTCCGTTAGATGATCAAAATTTAGCTAGAAAAAGAGTCAGATTTTCATATAACTTACAAGGATATTGCAATTTCGTTTTATCACTTCCAGCCCATTTTGTTATTTCCGGTTTATCTCCCCTTTCCTTTGTGCGCAGAATGTAAATTTCACATCAGGATATGATTGTGTGGAAGCTAAGGGATACATCTTCCTTGATCCTGGAGATCTGGTCACAGGTCTCCTAAATTTACAAGGCTGAGTAACTAACTTACCGTCACGCCGTTTCTCCGAAAGGGTAGGCAAAGAGGATGGAGCGCCACACTCTTCTGTCCTGACACACAACTCTCGCCATTCATACATCTTCGTCTCTCGCCATTCATACAATTGTTGGGGCTCCTAACAGGACGATCTTCCAGCATCTGGCTATCCCGGTCATACCAAGTTGTCGTGGCCTCCCTCATTCATTCGCTCAAGATGCCCAAACCATCCGAGCGACCCCTTTTTAATTCTATTCACTAACAGCTTTAAATTCTCAGCTCAGCTTTAAATTCTTTCCTTATTTATACATTCTTCGCTCTATCGTAAAAACATTTGCCACACTTACATCCAAGTGGTATCATTCACACTGCATTCATTTTACATTCCTCTTTTACCAGCCCCAGGCTTCACTTCCATTCATTAGTGCTGCTACCGGAATTATATTCAAGAACACATTCTTATTGTGAGGTTGCAATTCTTTCAAAACAAAATTCTGTGAAATTTAAAACCAAATTTATTAATTAATTAGAAAGACATACAGAAAAATCAAATCAACAAAAAAATATTTGGCTGCTACCGGATTCGAACCACGGATCTCCTACTATCCGGGGCAAGCGCGTAATCAAATTACGCTATAGCGGCCCCCTACATTTCCGTGAATATATCGACCCTATCCGTAAGTCCCCCTTATTCATTGATTAAAATATATTGGATTAACGTAATTGGATAATATATGTTAATCAATTAATAAAGGAGACTTACAGACAAGGTCGATATATTCACGGAAATGTAGGGGGCCGCTATAGTGTAATTGAATAATGCGCCTGCCCAGAATAGGAGGAGATCGAGAGAGAGCGATGGTTCAAATCCCGGTAGCAGCCAAATATTTTTTCGTTGGTTTGTTTTTTCTGTATGTCTTTCTAATTGATTAATAGATTCGTTTTTCTTTCTGTTACCAGAATTTCATTGTGTACCACTAGTCCTGCCTCAATTGACATGTTCTTATTAGAAATTATTTCATTCAAAATCACAGCAGTCACCCTGCAGTCAACCTCCTCTCTATATCTTTCTCAGCCTTCTCACTTTTATTGAATATACTTCCCAAATGCATAAACGCATCCGCTTGACCAAACGCAAGACTGGCATCTATTTAAATGGCTTGCTGCCATGCACGATCCTACTGTTCAACAAAATTGGTTTTATGGCAAGTTAAACGCAAGCTAGCCAAGTAATGGTTAGAAAATGTTCATCTTACTGTGTACCTAGCAATCAATATAGAAGACTTAATAATAGTGAACACATACACATCACCTTTGAACCTAGATATCTGAAATCCGCCGTGAGTACAACGCGATGTTATTTACCCACTGGTTAATCCACTCGAATCAGTTTATATAATACTTGACTTCAATTCTCGTTTATCTATGTAATAGGTACTTAAGTATAGAAATCATTGCCTCCAGGTGGGTAAGTACTAGAATCACGCCCTGGTTTTAGATTGTAGGTTTTCAGAGTTTGTGATATTTTGACTTTAAAGGTATACAGGTATTATGTTCTATCTTTTAAATGCCATCCAGTGCTAAGCGCGGAGCAGCTGTCATTTGTAGACTATTGCATTTTATCCGCCAAATCCGCGAAGTTTCTCAAGTACACGCTCTCGTAGGTATAGAAGGACCAACGCATAGCCAAAAAATGTATCAGTTTTACGCAAATGGTGAGCGTGTTTATTATACTCGGAAGACTTTTTTTTTTTTTTTGGAAGACAGATTCATGAAGCCGTGTGGAGTTTTGAATGTATGAATGTATCGGTTTTCTCACTTTGGAGCTTGAACATTCGATATGCGGAGCCCAACGTAAATTTTCATCGATTGTCGGAAGGTATCTTGTTTCTATCTTTTTATCGATTGTGTCACGGTTGCATGTAGGATTTGTGCTTGAAATACATGTGTGTGTTGTGATGATGTCATGGATGAGGAGATTCTCTATTTGTTTTTCTTTATCAATTAAATTATCTTATTTTATTCAATAGTGCAATATTTAAAAAAATTATTCCTAATATGTAGTCTTTCCTAATGTTAAAACAAAAAAAAATCTGTGTAGGTAGTTGCTTTGGAACACACCTTGTCTAGTGAAGCAACTAACTTCATTTATATGTATAAATTCATACGAAATAAATAAAAATACTAATGATGTAGCTTAAGATTTAGCGCTTGTTCAGACACAGCGGGAACCGTGCCGTTTCAGAATCGCATGAGATCCGTGCGGGTCTCATTTACCTAGGTTTGTATGTGATCGTTCAGACACAACCGTGCGGTTAGTCAACCGCTGCGGTGCCCGCAACCCAACCGTTAGAAAATAGACCCGCACGGCGCCCGCACGATCCTATTATTATGGAGCCTTACGAGAGCGTTCAGTCGCGTTGCGGGCACCGCACGGTTCCATGTCACAACAGGAGCACGCGTGGATTATATTCTCTTTTCTATGGTTATGGATCGCTTTGACACTGAAGTTTTTATTGATGAAGTGGAGAAAAGACCTGTAATATGGGAGAAAAGTCCTGTAATAGTGTGAGGATTACTCAAATATGCCAAAAACCAAGCTTGGCAGGAGTTGGTGGAAATATTTGGAAATGGTGGAAAAAAAAGAGTATTTTAGAGAAGTAGGTATTTATTCACCAAAAATGAACTGACAGAATGATATTTATGTATCTTGCCATGGAACACGGCCGTCGTTAACAAAGTAATGAGCGAACATATCTCTGATATTCAAAGATGGAGAACGGCACCAGAACTGTCAAACTGACGTTTATTTTCACGCGCACAAATCGCTTATTAACCGCGGCTGTGTGAACAGATGACACAAATCGCGTGTTTTGAATCGCGATTCTGAAACTGAACGGTTCCGCTATGTCTGAACAAGCGCTTAAGGTTTATATTGCGATCGTTTGACATATTTAGACATTGAAACAAAAACGGATATTTTATAGGAACCGTACAGATGTGCAGAGAACCGATTCTCGACGTTTCAATGGAGCCATCCTTGGTATGTCGTACATCCTTTACCCCCGTGATAGAAAGATACTCTCTTAAAGACGCGGTGGTATGGCTCCAGCGAAACGTCGAGAATCGAATCTCTGCACGCATGTACGGTTCGTATAAAATATCCGTTTTGTTTTCAATATCTAAAATGATGTAACTGAGGTTGTATGGAAAATTTGAAGTTATTATAAACTTTGAGAACTATCTAAAAAACAACCCCTCCACCCCTTTTCGCACCTCTCCACAATTTCACCCTCACCCTCCCTCAGGATGTTATCTGCCGTGAAAATATACTTTTACTGTTTATATATTTTTTATATATATATATATATATTTTTATATAAATATAGAAAATATATTTTTGACGTTACCTGGCATTGCATACACATTCATATAAATATATGTAGGTGTATATATAAACGGTCAAACGGACTGGAAAATAAATAATATAAGAAGACCGTGAATAAATATAGTATCATTAAATATACCCATCTTCAAAATAAATAACAATTATTGAGGTATGTGGAGCTGCGACCGAAATAGCTCCAACGCGTTATAAGCATGCGCTATATAATTATTTTTGGAAAGTCAGTTTGAGAACAAAACTGGTTTTGCTTAATATTTTTCGAGAAAAACATACCTGACGGTAAATTGCTCATTTCGGCAATTTTTTTTTGCTAAATAGATTAAGCCACGGTTATTTACCATCTCACGTTGACCGTAATACCAAAAACAATTCAAGTGTGATCATATTTCGATGAGCTCACAGGGAACTGCAGTTAAATCATTATTATTTCGTGTTAGTTCGTTGACCGCTAGCTTCAAGTATTATGACACACCTCGGAGATGCACTCATTCTTAATCTATATTTGGGTAATGAACGATAACAAAACACGTATCAATTGAGGTAGATATAAGATTGTCACGACATCATTAATTGAGAAGAACCACACGTAATCAAGTAACTGGGTCTAGAATAGTTTGGAAACAATTAGAAAGAATTTGAAGCTAGTCCAAAGCACAGGATCATGCAGGAACATTCGCGAAATGACAAATACTGTATAAACGGGCGAGTTATCGCTGCGCAGTTAGATTGTGATGACGAAAGCGAAATAACAAGTAGGCAATCAGAACGAATTATAATCAGCCAGTGATAAAGTACTCGAGCACCTACTTGCGCGCGAAATATTAAAACAGCGCAGTTAAAAGTGTTCAAACGTGGATATTCGAGAGACGATTGGTGCAAATTACAAAGTAGTGTTATAGTTAAATTTTGTTGATTTCCAGTGACTTTATAACCAATAAATGTTTAGTTAATATGCCCAGAAACAATATCTTTAATCTTTAACGCAAATGCCTTACATTAAAAGTCAAATTTCTTGTCACATTAGATGACACATGAAGAATCGTAGAATCAATTCTAACATTAAGCGCGATATGACGGACTAATTTGTTGTTATTAGTATATAAGAACTGATATGAGAAAAACCACAAAATATACATTTTTTTCCGTATCATGTCACACAATTGTATAATACTGTAAAATATCGACGCATCTGCGAGAACATTTGTCGGTTTTAAATGTAATATTTTAGTAAAGTCACAAACCTATTTGGCGAAATCTCCCTTTCTTCTTTCCTCTGGTAGCGCGTGTCACTGAAACAAAAAAATTAAGTTATGATTATTTTAAGAAAATTTTTGATTGTATATTTGTTTCCACGGGCGATTTTACACGTGTGAGATTTGTATGTAGATGCCCGCAAAGAATTTCACTTGAAAATCTGCTTATCCACGATACTGATAAAAAATCGACCTATTTTTCGCGATCGACTTGTTTTGACGTAACGCATGGTATCTTGTAAGTAGCTATATGCTTGGCTCCGAGTCAACTTTCGAAATATGCCTTCAGGTATTATTATGACGTTGGCTTCGGTTTCTAAAACGTAAATGTGACGATGGATTCGGCGCCTTGGGAGTGAAGGTGCTTGACCCTCGAGTGGTGGACGTCTGCCGTGCGATGGTCTTGAAGGACGCCACACATTTTGCTATTTGGTATAGACGTGACGTGAAGTATTTGAAGGTATATTTAACAAAATAAATACATTTTAAAATATCTGTATTATGATTACGCTAAATCGGCATCAAGTAATGCGTTTTTTCCATAGCCAGCTTAAAAAATGACAAATTGACATTGCAGAGGACACCTTGTTCACTTCATTATTGTTGGGATGCGTCTCCATTACCTGTTGTCAAGCTTCTACCAGTTCATGATGATCTGAAAGCCCACTGTGGTTTTCTTGTTTCTATTTCCAATAATTTCAGTTATCGTATGAAAGAGGTGACGTACGTAGTTTTCGTGAAAAAAATAATCTCTTAGCTAATACACAAACCAATCCACCCCAAAAATACAAGAAGCATCCACTCTGTGAAGGTTCAAACTGCGTCGTTCTCGCTCAAATGGTAGTTAGTATAATATGATGTTCGTTTTCGGGTTTTATTTATTCCGAAAACACTGACTGAGGTCACATAACTACCAGCATTACCATCTGATCCCATTAAAAGTCACCGGGATCAAGCAGGAAATGGATGTTAAAATTGATGGGAATGAAGGAGAGGTGACGGACGGTCAATGGGAGCGAGCGTGGACTGTACTTGTTGAAGGCGAGAGCACAGGAAGCTCAACGGTCATCTCAATGGTCATCTAGATTAGCGAATATCAAACCGAAACTAGTGTCATGTAGTATAGAACACGACCTGCTCTCTGTTTATTGTCATTTAGCTAAGATATTCTTTAAAAATATAATATAAAAAAGAAAAATTATCATTATTACTCCCTTTCTTTTGTTTGTGTTGTCTGCTTTTGTTTGTCTTGTCTGCTTGCTTGACGAAAATACTTTGGATCGATTTTTAACCTTTTTCCCGTGATCCAATCGAGCTGAAACATTGCAAGCAGACTCGTGGCGACGATCAAGAAGATCTATCAAATTTTCGTTAAAAAAATTAGTAAATTTTTGGACTAAGTTGTATGAAAATATTTCGAAGAACCTGATTATAGTATAATTTTGGCTTTCGTAGCGTCGCTCGACCGAAGCCCAACGCGTAGGTTAAGCGCCAAACCAGTTTCCACTAGTAAATGAGAAAGGGCGTATAATATAAACTTGGTTTTCATGGGTTACTTTTTTTACCCAAACTAAGTTGACACTAGACCCATCCATAGATCCATCTGGATTGGGTTGAAACCAAAAACGTGTCTGGGTGCAGTGGCCACCAGGCCAGCAAACTGCCCCCAGTACTCGGGTGCCGGTCGCGACAGCCGGAGACCAGCTCGGGTAATGTGAAAACTTTTCCAGTTCGTTAGCTTCTCGATGGCCGGGTCTCGTGCATAACAGTTGCGTAGCATCGATATTTCTTTAAATCAAGTTTTCTTTTCTAAACCCGGGTGAAAATCGCTCCTATTACGTATTTATGCTCACACATCGCACTCATTGCGTTGCCACAGAACAAGGAAATGCACTTAACACAAAAATTGTAGAGAAACCTGATTCACAATCGATTTATAATTACCAACAAAATGCCTAGCAATATCGCTAATTGACAGGGCAAATACTTTGCGATGCAACATTGCTATGTATTTTTTAAATAAGCTGTACGTTTCACTGCACACACATTGCGTAATATTTTTGTCATGATTGTAGTTCCGAGAGGTGCAAGCCTTCTCATCAGGTGTAATTTATACGAGTACTTCAATAGAAAATGTCCAATTAGTATTATTTTAATATGATAAATTAACATCTAATCCATATTGTAGTAACGAGATAAAAATATGGTATCTATAATTATCATTCGTAGTTCGGCTGACAATTTGGGATACTAGAACCCAAATCTCCAATCAATAAATCACAATTTAATTGCAATCGGTACAATCAATGTAATTCAAAATAATATAATAACAAAATTGACAAGACCTAGGGCTTGTCAATCTTGTCAATGTAATACAAAATAATATAATAACAAAATTGACAAGACCTAGGGCTTGTCAATCTTGTCAATGTAATACAAAATAATGAAATCACAAAATTGACAAGACCTAGGGCTTGTCAATCTTGTCAATGTAATACAAAATAATGTAATAACAAAATTGACAAGACCTAGGGCTTGTCAATCTTGTCAATGTAATACAAAATAATATAATAACAAAATTGACAAGACCTAGGGCTTGTCAATCTTGTCAATGTAATACAAAATAATGTAATAACAAAATTGACAAGACCTAGGGCTTGTCAATCTTGTCAATGTAATACAAAATAATGTAATAACAAAATTGACAAGACCTAGGGCTTGTCAATCTTGTCAATGTAATACAAAATAATATAATAACAAAATTGACAAGACCTAGGGCTTGTCAATCTTGTCAATGTAATACAAAATAATGTAATAACAAAATTGACAAGACCTAGGGCTTGTCAATCTTGTCAATGTAATACAAAATAATATAATAACAAAATTGACAAGACCTAGGGCTTGTCAATCTTGTCAATGTAATACAAAATAATGTAATAACAAAATTGACAAGACCTAGGGCTTGTCAATCTTGTCAATGTAATACAAAATAATATAATAACAAAATTGACAAGACCTAGGGCTTGTCAATCTTGTCAATGTAATACAAAATAATATAATAACAAAATTGACAAGACCTAGGGCTTGTCATCCTGTTGATTCACGTTTTTTTTCAAAGATACATTTATTTTTCAATGCAACTTACTGAAGATGAGAAACTTTTAGTAAGTGGCGTGTTTCTAAAATTGTTATTATGTAACTTTTAGTAAGTGGTGAGTTTCTAAAATTAAAATTGTAATTGCAATTGTAACACAATTATTTGTTTTGCGTTCCTGGACCGTGTAGCAAAGCTCCGGTAGTTTCTTGGACGCGAATCTTGGTTGGGAACAGACCGCTTGCTGTTTATTATTTTATATACCTCAGCAAAAATTATTTTCTTTGCACGTTGAGGAGAGACTTTCTTTGGAACGGAATTCCCAAAGAATTGAGACATTTGTTCATCTCTCGGTTCTCGATATATGCAGTATATGACGCCAACATCATTTCTAATATAAAAGACTTGTATAATATGTGTCTACCTTTAGAATACACCCACTAAATATGAGATGATGGGTGTACACAGATTTGTGTGGTATTAAATTTTAAAATTAGTGAAGCAATACCTGTAATAAAAATGATTTATTTTTCGTGTAGCTCGTAACTTATCCCGTGTATCAAACGTGGCGTCAATTAAGGAAAAATTTATTCCATCATTACATCTTGTATTACCTACGTACTGCGTTTATGGATGTCGCCTACTGCATTTTTGTGAAATGGCGTAGGCTTTTGATACACCTCACAATTAGTATCTACTTTGAATCCATGTTCAGAATCAAAATCAGAATAATCAAGAAATTATGATGACATAGGCAGGACCGAATATTGCACGTGTAAGTCTTCGTAAGTTTGTCACTTATTTAAAAATCTGTCAATTTTCAATCCCCATTTCTGTTATAAGTCATTTTATAATTTTAATCTGCTGAAAATAAGATGCGGTTACCCTAATTTCAATAACATGAGAATCGAGAAGAGCTGCTCATGATCGAGTTTCTAACAGTCTGGAAGTTTTAGAATAGTCAAGAAGCCGCCAGAACACAAGAGAATATTTGAAAAAACTTTTCCTATGTAAACGGCATATGTATGTGCGTCGTGTATAAAGATATCGAATTGTAAATCCATGCGATAGACAACGAAGTGAAGTGAAGATAGCGCGTGCGAAGCATTATCAGAGACGAATTGAACTTTGTAGCGAACCCTAAATTAGTGCGAATCACAGAATAATGATCCAGGTAAAGTTCGAGTCTAGTGACTTTCATTCGGACCTCACCGAAGCGAACCCATGACAACAATTTTTTTTTTCAGCAACGCATTACGCAAGCGTAGATAGCCGGGCACTTGCGGTTACCCAGGCATTAACTTTAAAAAATACTCGCCTACCCCGGTATTAAAATTTCCGAGCAATTTGGCAACACTAGTTTACACTAGGCAATGCAGGAAGTCGCTCGAGCACACCTGTAATTGAATCCAACAAAATAGTCGGCTTCGCGCGTGTGTAAAAACAGTAGCAAAAACTCTTCCCCGCGTAAGTAACAATTACTGAGGCGTATCAACACGTTTGGCGTTGTCCCCGACTTGCGGACTTTGATCGCCAGGCACCAAAACACCTGTAGCATGTGTGGCCCAGCCGAGGTGAGAGGCTGGCGGTGCTGGGAGCGGCTCCACCTGCCGCCTTGCAGAACACGTTCCGCGCTGACCCCCGAGCTAAATCATCCTCGTCCAGCATCGGCGTCTTTGAGAAGGGAACATCAAAAGCGGGCGCTCCTCGCAATCTGCTGAGTGTGATCTGGTAGGTCTTCGGACCATTATTCTGACGTGGATTTTCATTCCAACACGAAGGCCGGCTGGTTCTTGTGAATATTAAATATATTTTAACAAAATTGCGTGTGTAGGTATGTACGCGGACGGGACTCGCTTAAAGGACGGTATGCAAGGTTGTCTTTGTACGCAGTTGTGTTTTGTGTGTACTGACCTTTACCCACAAATTTCGACGAAAATCAAGACCAAAGTCAATCGATTTTCGATGAGGATTCAGTAGGACTTGCAGTTTTTAATTTGGTTATAGTATTAGAAAACATTTAAAATAGATAATAATGCAGGAAAATGCGAAGGATATTCAACAAAGATACACTGGGCCATCGTATAAAAAGATTTCCATACACGTTTTTCATATCTACGGCTACGTTTTTGTGAGACTTCTAAAATTGTTTTTAGTATTAAAGTTCATCAGTAATTCAGGGCAGTCGATATTATTGTGTAATATATTATAAAGAAATAGCACATCGGCAGACATTCGAAGTTTAAGTTATGTTGTAGGTTTCTGCAAATCGCAATGTCTGTAAGTTACGTTCAATAATAATTATATAGTTTATTCTTAATATTTTTAATAGACATTAAAGCAGACTGTCAGTCAAATTAGTATAAACCATTACCAGATTTTAGGTCTACCGGTTTCGAGACGTGCCTGTCTCTTCGTTAGGACCAACACTCACTACCATGTTCACAACACAATAAACCACAACCATAGTATTTTTAACTTTTCACCAATATTTATCACATGCGTGTTAATTTTGTCAAGGACATGCATGCACTGACCAAATCAATTTTCCATACAGCCCTTTGTTCAGTTTAACTTTCACAAAAGATTTGGTAACACTCACTTTAGACCCCGCCCCCTCTCACTCTCCTCTCTCTCCCTCGTAGATTCATGATGTTCTGTAGGCAAGTTAGTGCATGCTTGTCTCTGACAATGTGATAAATATTGGTGAACGTATAACAATACTGTAGTTGTGGTGTATAGTGTTGTAAACATAGTAGTGTAGTGTTGGTCCTGACGAAGAGACGGGTACGCCTCGAAACTGGTAGACCTTAACTCTGGTAGTGGTTTTTACTAATTTAACTAACACTGTTACAATTATATAGTTTATTTTCCTCGATCATCGAAATGTCCAACATATGGGGTAAACCTATAGCGCCACTATTTTCTGTTTCATTCTAGATAGACCTTATTCTAGTTTGGCGGTGAAGATACCCAGTTAAACGCGTGTTGTGTTGCCCTCCTCTATTGTTAGAAATTCAGGAGACATATGTTAAGGGACTCCGCATTTAGATAGTTATGACCGACATCGACTGCCACGAGGCTTCCTGGGCAGGTAACGTAACAACCGACTGCTCTGTTCCCTACAAGAACAGAGTCAGATTGTTCTGTGATCAGACCTATCACGTTGCTAACATAGAAGTAATTGTTTGTGTGGGCTTTTGTCTCTGGGGGAATTTTCATGTAGGTTTTTGTTGTAGTAATCTTGAAGATGAAGCATGGGATCAAGATAATTGCAAATAAGACAATACCGATGTGTAAATTTGGTTCCGAGGAGGAAATCCTCCATCATTTTTTTTTGCCTTCCCATCTCGGAACTCCAACTCCTTTTGCAGCGAGCTGATCAAAGCTAATTTTCAACTCCCGGCCAATATGTTACCTACCTAATTTCTGTTAATTTGCCGCATTTAATATTTATAATACCAACATTTTAGATCTAAAATAACTTTAATCTCTTAATTCAACTAGTTAAATGAAACAAATTGTTCCTCAAGGGCGGATTGTCTGTATAAAAGAAGGATGATACAGAAGAAAGAAGGATACAATAGTCTACATCATCATTTTTTTAAATAGAGATGCAATACATGTCACATCGATATTCTTACTATTTTCAAACTAAGCCAAACGCTTGTGCTATGAAAATTGGACTAACTTGCTGGTCTGGAGTGAGGTTCGAACCCGCGAACTTTGGAACACGAGGCGAGAGAACCACTTTACGAGTACTTTACTACCACTAACTTGTGAAATCAGTACGAATAAAGCATTGTTAAATGAAGTTGCTGGACTAAATAATTAAATCACGTTTTCTCAATCTATAATATAATACTCTGTCGCCTTCTCCATCCCATTCAGAATGAAGTGAAAGTCGCTCATCAGCTCAACAATGCGTCCAATCACAATTATATGGACATGGTGCGTGATCAGAGCCCGCGCTGCTACAACTGGACACTCGCTTCTCCTAGGAAGTCTTTCTGGTCATTGTCTTACTGATTAACTATTATTATTGCTCCTTCATACGATCAGCTAATTATAGTTGGAACAGTGTAATTCATTTGTAAAAGAATATAACTAATCGATTTGAGGTCTTTGAATCGATCATGAACAGTGCTGATTAAACTAGCAGTTAAATTCGTTTGAACAAATTGTGTTCACATGTGCATTCACGTAGTCATTTCTTCCAATGTCCGTAAATGAACTTTAGCAATTTCGTTGGCGTTAATTATTTTAATTTATTTTTGTTAGTGCATAGATAAAAAACTGATGTCATGGAAATAGTGATGTAGCACACAAGTGTTTAGTTTCCAGTGTATCGACATTTGAAACATGATCTTTAAATCTCAATTAGCAATCATCGTAATAATCGAACACAGTTTGTCTCATCACTCGTATGAAGTGTACCTTCTTCTAAAGCTAGTTGTTAGATTAATGTAACACGATTTAAAAATAAATTATTTTCTTCTTCTTCAAACATGGAAATCGAGGAAAATTATGTTTATAAATAATGAAATTTCTAATTCAATAGTTAAAAATATCTCAAATGATATTCAACCAGCTTTTTATACTAATCATAAATTTAAAAAATACGCATCAAGTAATAAGGATAAGGATAATTTTTTCAAAAAATCGGGTATTTATAAATTGATTAGTAATGATTGTGATATTATATAGGAAAAACGTGTAGAAATTTTGAAGTTAGAGTTAAGGAATGCTTAAGGTATTTAAATAGCAATAATTATTCTGAATTTTCTAACCATTTTTTGGCTACGGATCATTCTTTTGATATTAATAAGGGTTTACAAATTTTACAGAATCACAGTTTGATAAATTAGAAATTTTGGAAATAAGAAAAAGTGTTAATAGTAAATTGAATATTATTACGCAAGTTATTTTTACAAATAGATATCTTTTAAATTTATTTTCATGTTAAGTAGGTACTTTATTAATATTCATTTTCCATAATATATAACATTTTAATATTTTGATTATCTATACTTCGATTTTTAAATTTAATTTTGTGAGTATATATACATTTGTTATCCTGACGAAGGGGGCAAAGGCTTTGAAACATGTCGAATTTTTTTCAACCAAAAAAGTAGTGTAAACAAAGTTTGTTCCTATAAAATAAAAATTATTTTGTTATCTTAGCAATTCTGACGCTTCAGTCAGTTTTGAACACTACCACTGTAATCCCATTGGATTCAAAATGCTAAGAGAGGTCGCATATACACGGCAGAATAGCTCACAATACAAGATTCTGACAGCCATGAATCCCTAGAACTTTAAAAATAATAACTTTAATCAATTCATAACCAATCGCAATCAGCTCAAACTATAATAAAAAAATTAAAAATCGATGGATTTGGCGTTAATGTTGTAGAGATTATTGATGATAATCATTAAATTGCGTTAAAAACATAAACTTAGATAGATATTCTGTTACTCTCGAAATTTGAATAATAAAATATAAACATATTATTAAACTCACGTAAAGATAACATAGTCTATGTTTTTCACTCAATTTAATGATCATAATAAAAATTGCGGTTAAAATCTCGTCGAAATGATTTAACGACCATGTTTATCATATATTCGTAACCATTAGAACTGTACTGCCAAGTAGAAAATCATAATTATACCAATAATCAACCATTGCACTATATAGCGAATATACTTCGAAGAAAATATCAATGCCAACGTGAAATTTGTACTGACACTCGACAAATCTCTCTCTCAGAATTGAGTGTCGTGATTCGTGGTCTCCGACGTCCTCGGGATGTCTCTTAGGAGCTTTCTTATAAACGTCCGTTAGTTAAATTTCAGACCAAATAAACCGAAATTTGATACAAACGTCATTTTATTCGTCTTATAACAATCCGTTAGTCAAATTTTAGTAAAATTTTACCGAAGGCCGGTACCGACAGTCGAACCACCAGTTTACCGTCTGTTCGAAACTGACAGAAGTATGACAGATTGATGTATTATTTTTTAAGGTTAGGTCCGTTGTCAATTTGCGATTTATGCTGTTTGTTTAACATGTACATGTATATTGTGCTGACTGCTGCTACATTTTCAAGGAAAATTGTTTATAGATAGCGATGTCGAGTTATTATTGTACTCAAGTTTGCCGTATGAAGAGTGTTCAATATACGAATGGATTATTTTAATATTTTAGATGACGCAAATTTTATGTACCTTTTCGCATCTCGAAAATGTCTGCTTAAGAGCTTCTAGAAGATATTTGGCAAACTGTAAAAACGCGCACGCGTAGGATTCTGAAATTACACCAACCACAAAATTGCTTGATGCCTTGAGATTCTATGCTCTTGGATCAATATTATTAACTGCTGCAAACTTTGTTGGGGTTTCAAAGACTATAAATACTGCCAGTGCAGTGTTGTGGGAAGTATCCAAAAAATCCGGTGCGAGAGAGAAATTTTAGGTTATGTTTATAAAAAGTTATGTTTCGTTTCCATAGGAAAGAGATATAATTCGCCTCTGACAGTTCAAAAATCATAGACAAGAGCAGTACGATGTTTTACAAGACGGGCGTCGGTAATATTTACTAACGAATGGCAATCCGTTTGTTAATTGTCGATTTACTAACGGATATTTGGTCTTTCGTTTATAAGACCGGCCCTTAGACATTCCCAGTCTTGGGCAAGTTGCATTGCTCCATGTAATTTGGATCCTGCAGCTTCTTTCGCTTCACTGGCCTCCTACGTGAGCTCCTGTGCACTAGTGTAGCGGGACGAAGCGAACCAGGTCGGTTTTCCGCCACATTTCCGCCACATTTCCGTAACATTTCCGTAATAGACTAAGAGCCAGCGACCGACAGACTTACGCTATAGTATCAAACCTGAAATATTTTCTTTAGATGTATCCTATAATAGGTAAGAAGGTTTGGCTATTACGACATTTGAGTTCGGGGATATTGGCAGATAACGGGCAACACAGGTATAAAAAATGTCTGCTTCTGAAGATGATAGTTTAAAGTACATGCGGATATATCAGTTTGTTGGCACGAAATGATCTAAATATAATAATTTCGCTGTCTGTCTGTCCCGCAAGTTCGCAACTTCCTGGAATTCACGGCTAAATAACAAAATTACACGGCTGGAGAGAGACTCGAAAGAGACTCGAACCAGTCGCTTCTCCGTGGCTCGTCAAAAATATACTATATATACTACACATTGTAAGGGATTAGCTAAGACGTGAACCATTTATTTACACCTCCCATGTTCGACGTTTGATTGGCTATTTATTTTATAAATAAATAGATCATACTTAAATTATGTCCGTGATTTTTCACGAGTGTACTGCTACTAATAAATAACTGGCGTATCTGTTTTTGGGTCACTTTAATGAAAACATTTTTTTTTACTGAGACTTATTTTATTATGTCCCATTCGGTTGCCACGTTGGTCCATCAATTCTTTTCAATCGTTTTATTGGGCTTTAGTAAATTTCTTCAATTTCCAATTTGCTGGTAACTTTCCAAGGGTAATTGTAAATGAAATACAATTCAGTGGCTTTCTACTTCTTTATTTACCACTAGACCCACTTCTGGGTCTACACGATCCTGGCACTTTTCCCACCGCGATAGCTTCTCCAGTATTTCATTCTTTCTAGCATTGTGGCCAAAAATGATAATTTATGAGGACACGATGGAGAGTCTGTTCTCTATATTTAAATGCATTTTTACTTATTTTCTTTTAACTCGTGGCGTCTGCTTGCTTGCCGGCTTGCCGGGTGAAAAAAGTTTGGATCAATTTTTAACCCTTTTCCCGTGATCCAATCGAGTTGAAACTTGGCAAGAAGACTCGTGGCGACGATCAAGAAGATCTATCAAATTTTCGTTAAAAAAATAATAATTATAGTATAATTTCGGATTTTTAGAAATTTTATTGGTTTTTTTCAAATTGGAATCATTAGAAAAGTTTTATTACTAGCATAGCGGCCCGATAACGTCGCGTGATATCTTCTAAATTTGAATTACTCCGTCGGTATTCATAATAGGTACTTCACTACGAATGTCGAAAATCTAAATTGACTAATAAATGTTTTTAGAATTTAATCTTCAAAGCACGAAGTGTCTTATAAAAGCTCAAAACATCTGACATTTTAGAAATATATTAAATTACTGTAAGTTTAGTGTTATGTTATATGTTTTAATTCGTCTTTAATTGTTGTTATATTTTACAAAGAAAGGGAGTGTAATAAAAACTTGGTTTTTATGGGTTACTTTTTTATTCACGCTGTTCGAGGGATTTGAAATCTGTTGTAGGCGACAATTCTTCGTGTAGAGTTCAGGATGGAAAAAATGGAGTTTACCTACATTCATTGAACGCAAGTACAAGCCTGGCCTAGTGTCCAACGCTTTCTTTTTGTAGGCAAATTAGAAAGGAAACTGACTCGACTTTACGCCAAAGTAAAGCGTTTATTTATTTTCAAAAATGAATAAGAAGAATAAACGGCCTGGTCGTTCCAGTCCCGGGAAAGAAACTGATCAATGTCTACACGACTCTTAAATTTCTTCCCGGATCCTGGCTGGAACCCACCGATTCTTTTATCGTACGAAATGAGGAATTAAAATACGAAATGAAATGTATAAGTTAAGCGACAAAAGGAAAATTCTTCGAAAAATAGCGATCACAAAGGAATAAAACTATAAAATTACAGGCACGAAGCTACTTATTACTGCTTTGAAAAATATTACGAAAATGCTGCTGCCTTTTTTTTGGCAAACAAAATATAAAATTACAATAGGTATATCACGTGCGTTCCAAACATTTCTTCATTCAAAATTTTCAATATTTAATCTATACATTGTCGAGTTCTTACTCGCATAAAATAATAAAGAAAACACACCATTTTTAATAAATCAATAAACAAATAAAACAATTTCAATTTTGAAGACATTTTAATATTATATTATAAAATCTTTGTTAAGAAAAATTGTGTATATTTAAAAAAAAAATGTGTACGTATTATTAATATATAATAAAAAAAATGTAACATAACTTAACGATGTAATTTGACAAAAAAAATCTTTGTAAGTAATAATTCAAATATAAACTTAATACTACTGCGCATATTATGTCAGTATTCCACATTTTATAAACGACGATTATTTTTGTTGATGACATATTGTACAAAGATTATTAGAATTTAGATATCCTGCTGACATCATTGTAAACATTATTTAATACAATTATTAATTTTGTGTAGATTGTTTAAAAAAAACACAGTTATTTTAACAAACCAAATAAATAAATGCCATCAAACAAGAATTACACATTTTTATAAAGGTCGCGCGAGTCATCTACCGAATTAGATGTTGTGTCATTGCATATTACAGTCGCATTATACTAAGTATTCCTCAAACAGCTCCTGCCTTAGTAGGTGTGGTACACTGTCGTCTGCATAATAATCATGGCCAATATATTATATTATTATATTCATGATCAATAAATAACGTACGTAACTGAAAGGTATTTTTACAAGTGTTTCTCTTAGCACACCTATCTTCTTGCAAGAGTGGAAATGGCTCATCTGGGTATCACACATGCAGCGTTATGAACAGTTGCAGGAGTTTATAAAACATGGGGTGTTTGCCAAGTAAGCGCGAAGCCATGTGAAGCATGTTTGCTTTTTCTCAGATCTCACATAAAATTGTATATTATTTTCATGTTAAAAAAATATTCTACCCAGAAAAGTTTTTTAATAAAGGTATAAAGTCCAGCTGAAGGAACATAAGCATATCGCATATGAATAAAAGCTTACATAAAAAGGATGTGTCTATAAAGAACTAGTTCCACACATTAAGTACGAAGAAAAAATATTATAAAATGTTAAAAGAAATATTATTTACTATTTTTAGAGTAATAGATAGGTAATTACATACATTGTGCATACACAATGTTAAAATAGAATAGTCAAATCATTATTTTAACTGGTTACAAATGGCGGATACTGTTATTTGTGATATATATTTATCTGATTGTATCAATAATTAGTAACTGAGATATATCTGTTGCTTAGTACCGATGGTTGCCCGTTGAATTGCGAAAAATCCATTACCAAACATCGACACAATCAGGTATGTACAAATCTCAAATAATCGTTATTGTATAACCTGTTAAAACACTATCATTATAGAATGTAGTTTCGTTTATTATTCGAATATACATACTTATCGTTTACATAGACGCTGTCATTTCTTTTTCTTGGGTAAAATGTGTCACAAAACTGTGTTAAAAAGTGTGTTATGTTTTATAGGAGGTTCATGGGTGAAGTTGTAATATATAAGAACTTTCTTACGTGTGTTATAGACAGCAACAAGGGAGGAATTTCCAAAAAAATATGTCTTAACATGAAATAAAATTCAGATGATGTTTAAAGAAACCATAGCACTCTAGGATGCTGGAGAGCCATGAATTTTTTTTTACGTGGTAACGTTTTATATTTTATGAAACACTATCGTTTTAAACGCATTATGTGTAGGTACGTTTATTTCAATTTCTTTTTCATGTTAATACTGTAATTATACTTGTTCGGCAGTTGTATTGTTTTAGATGTTAATGTGCATGTATTCGTGAAGGAATCAGTGTGATTGTGCAACACTGCCAAAATGCACAATCAGTCTGATGCATATTGAGTGAACGCTGAAGGCGTGCGTGTATGTAAGGTGGGATGTGATAGAGGATGAATCAAGAGAAGTGCTCACGATTAACTCGATGTTTTATTGAAGTCACAAAACTTTACCTGTTGGAGAATGCGTTATACGGAGCGCGAGTTTGAGCGTGGTATCGCGGGCGCCGGGCGGTGAGAGAATGGGTTGCTACTTTGCCGGCACCTCGGGCTTCTCGTCGGGCGATATCCCTCGAGCGCGATTGGTCCGTTTGGGGCGCTCGAGGGACTAGAGTCCAAGCAGGTCTGGCTCCACCACACTTGTTTTCTCTTCTCTTTTACATGATTTTTTTTCTTTACTCTTTTCTTTTATATGATAATCCTTATACGGAATGTGTGGGACTACACGAACCTCTCCACATATTGGAATCAAGTTATATTTATTATTATTTATGTACATTGCATTCGTGAATTGTAAAAGAATTCATATCAATTCATGAGAGCGAAAAATGTATCCAATTCTCCAAAAAATACCGTGCGGTTTTGTTAATTTTTTCCGTTGTCTAACCGCCGTTCTTGGTCGCATTTTCCATTCCGTAATGGCCATTATTTTTGTCAATTTGCGTTACCTGTTTTTGTGCCTCTTGTACATGGCGTTGGTCGGGCGCTGGGTCCGGCTGTAACGCGATCTGATTATTTCATTTAGCGCAGGTCCGGTGCAAAACTGAAAGTGACTGCAGCTGACCGCAAAATGGCTCTTCGCGGATTTTCTCTGTTGTTGGATTCTTTTATTCCGCGATGCATTTCCAATGCTGATAATAATTGGCTTTCTCTGAGCAAGATAGGAGGAAAAATAAAAGATAATTAAAAAGATGTAGTAGCTAACGGCATACATCAAAATTATTTTTATGTAGATCAGTTTTGTTGCTTGAAATAAACGTGGAGCTGGACTTTCTTGAATAGAAATTCTTATTCGTAAATTCAGGGCGTGCTTCCATAGATATCTGAGAATAATCAAACATTATAATTTCGTTGTCTGTCCATGTGTCTGTCCATCCGTCTAAACAGACGGATGGACAGACTAGGGCTTAGCTGTATATACTAGGGCTTAGCAAAGACGCGAACCAACGTTCCGTCATTTTTGATGGGTTAAAGCTATACTAAGCTATATAACTAACTATAATAATAGTAATATATAACAATAATAATATAATAATAATAATAAATAACTATAAAAATAATAATAAAAAAACTAAAGCTATATAAATACTAAGATTGGGTGACGGCACCTTAGAATATATTGTTTTCAGTAATAATTCGATAATAAAATGGTTTCAAGGCACATTATATTAATTTTTTGTGTAAATAAATAATTATATGGATCGTTTAATTATTCAACTTTTAACTATTTTATTAGATGTTTTGATGATTACTTTAGATGTGATAATTTAATTTATTTACTAAATGTGAGGACTATTTATATTTATGCAACGTTTGTCAATTTAAAATATAATATCTTTATTCTTAAATAATTTTACTAGCATTGGAGAGATGCAGCTTAGAATAATACCACGAATACATTATAACAGCTTTCTAGAACTACATTATTAAATAAAATATAGACGGTCCCTACGTACGCTGTCGTAGAAGTTTGTTTCGATAATTGGATTTTCATTTAACTATCTTAGACTATAAAATTAACTCTGTATTTGAACTGTTGAAAAAAAAAAAATTTTAGTTCAACATACTTATTTACTTACCATCAGGTAGTTTTCCCGTGGGGGTAAGCAGAGAGGATAGAGCGCCACACTCTTCTGTCCTGACATACAAATCTCGCCTCATCCACATTCATACATCTTCGCATGCAAGCTCGACGATTGTTAAAGCTTCTAACGGTAGCTTCTAACGGACCATCTTCCAGTATCTGGTTAATCTGTTCGTACCACGTCTCCCGCGGTCGCCCCCTCTTTCTGGTAACCTCAACACTTGCGTTATATTATTACTTTTTTAGCATTCCTTCCTCGTTCATTCGATCAATATGTCCAAACCACCTGAGCGACCCTTTTTAAATTCTATCAATTATGCTAAGATCAGCTTTACATTCATCCTAATATCGTAAATGGATTTGCTACTCATGCAAATATAAAAGAAAATTGAATTATTTTCTAACTTTAATCCGAAAATATAGAGTAAATTGGATAGTTTAAGATTGTAAAATGAAAATCTAATTTTTAATATACGTATGGACCCTCGATATTATTTTTATGTGAGAGATATATGATAATGGACAGAAATGGAACATATATTCAATGAGGGACGTATTTTTATATTTACATTCCATTTTGTATTGCCTATTTATGTACGCGTTAGTACATATTATATGTATAATGTATGCACCTACTTAAGCGCCTAGCCGCTAGCGAGCGCACAGGAAACGGATGTGAATAAAAAATACTCATCCGCGTTCTGGAGGAGCGTGATTTTGTTGCTGAAACTACTCTTTAGTAGTCTTCCGCGTCGATTCTATGCATAACGGAATTTAAGTTTTATTACGTACTTATTAACTGAGAAATAAATTTTAAACACTTTTTACTGCTCCCAAATGCAGTCCAAATTCGCCCATGTGGTTGTAGTCATCTTGCTACTAAAAATTAAATAAATATGTGTGCATATTTTTACAGTTGATAAAAAGCATTGAATCTTTGTAATAAAAACTAATAACAAAGCTTACAATATGACCGTATAAATCATATAACAAATTCCAAATACACTCTTGGGCTTAAATTGAGATGAAATAAAAGAAAACATAAACGTTTATTGAGAATCTTTTATAAATATACATGAGAGATGAAGTATAATAACAATATATATGAATTATAATAACAGTACCTATAATTATAACATAAATATTCAATAAATAAATTGCCATCCTATTCCCCCGTCCTATGCTGTGGGATCCGAATGAAACACTTGTGAACAAATATACTTATTTTTATTGAATAACAAAGTCACTGGATACAAACATAAACTAGATCACTATTGTATAAATAATACCAATTTAGGGTTCGCTATAAAGTTCCATTCGTCTCTGGCAATGCTTTATACGCTGTTGTCTATCGCACGGATCCACAGTTAACTGCATTTTAGCTGTCAAACATGACTCCTCTGGAGGGATAGTGTCACCGTTTATACAAGAAACTTTCTCGTGCTTCTCGTTTTTTTCGTGCTCTACCGGCTTCCAAACTATTTCAAACTGTTCCATACTGTTCTATTCACATGACGATTTTAGTAACAATAATAATATCTTCAGTTAATTAATCTTGAATATCTAAAAATCTATTAGATATAAAAACTTCTTAATTCGTGTGATGTATTTAACAGATTTTTTTGTGTTATATTTAACAGATTTTCTTGTGTTGTATTTGACAGATTTTCTTATGTTGTATTTAACAGATTTCCTTGTGTTATATTTAAAAGATCTTCTTCTGTTGTATTCGACAGATTTTCTTGTGTTGTATTTAACAGATTTTCTTATGTTGTATTGGAATAATACAAGAATATGGTCCCGTTGTTCATACAATGAAAATAAGTATTTCACTATATAATTTAATGTCCTGTTAATTTAATCAAACTAAAATAATCGTAATCTAAATTAAACAAACCAAACCTAATAACCTAACCTAACCTCATATGTTGCCTATGAAATGTCAAAATATGCAGTGCATTTTTCGAAATTTTAAAGTGTAATATCTTATTTAATACTTTTTAAACGTAAATTATCTTTTATTTTGTTATTAGCACATTCAATAATATAGTGAAATAATCATTTTCGTTGTATATGCAATGGGACCATTATCTTGGATTTAGCCGTTGTATTTAACAGATTTTCTTGTGTTGTATTTAACACATTTTCTTATTTTGTATTTAACAGGGTATCGAATTTAAATATTCTATTAAACACGAAGTGCACCCCCATTTTCAATGAGCTATCGATGTAGACGTGTACAAAATGAATTTGAATTAAGGCAAGTTGTACATCGAACTTTCACATAAAGGAAGTGATATAAAATCCGTGCGTCTCAGTTTACTCTTTACCAGTGATGTGTAGAATTAATCCATTGTACTTAATTCAAAATCGGTGTAGGAGGATGAGAGAATTTAAGGGCCATTCAATAAATATGCCTTCAGCATTTAATACAATAGAAATAATGCACGTGTTTGAACTGGAAACCGGTGAAGATGTTCAGTACATTCCGGATCGGACGTGATTCAACACACACACCTACATACGTGGAGGCGTGTCACATACAAACCAAAATATCTCGGACCAGAATAATAGTCACAATCGGCCGTATTCCGAAAATAGCAATATTGGGATCTTGAGATTGTTAGCCCAACACTTAATAAACGATAATAAAAATAAAAACAGAAGCAGCGCAAGACATGGAAGCATGGGATCATGGAAGCACCTTGTCGAGTCTTTAGGCCCCCGACCCTACTAGGACAGGGGGAACCAGATGATGACGATGATGATGAAAAATAAAAAATAAACGAGACGTAGGTGCATGTACTCAAATAAGAATAATTGTATTTTTTCACATATCATTAGCGGTATCTGCAATGCCTTTAGAAAATGGATTGATTTCTCTGATGCCTTCTTATCCGGGCGGTCTAGTCTGATGGAGCTTCAAACCAATTACCGAAGTGCCTATCTCAAACGTAACCTCACAATTCTCATGTTTCGACCAAAATTACGTGAAATATGTACTAATGCTATATTTAAAGCGTACAGAAAAAAGATTATTTCATATGCGCTTATTAATTTCTTCTCCCACAGCGTCCTGATGTAAAATTACGGCAAAATTGTCATCGTCGCGTTGGACTCGTATTTATATTTCGACGTTTGACGGACAACCGTTTTGTACATCTTTCTCCCTCCCTCTCTAAAGTAGAAACTGAAAGAAACAAACACCGAGATACACCTAAGTCTCGTTTATTTATTTTTTTATTCCCGTTTATTAAGTGTTGGAATAGCGATCTTAAGATCCAAATATTGCTATTTTCAGAATACGGCCGAATGCCTGCCGTGGCTCACTAAGCTTTCCTACTCAACACCACGTCTCCAGGTGGAAAATCGTGGCACTTTGTCACAAAATCGGCGCTCTTTGAATTGAACTTCGGAGGATATTCAGTGTTTCTGGTGAGGTGTCTTGAACTTATTGACTCGGTTCAGGCTGGATCCAGACCTGGTTGGACTTTAATGGTGTCGAGCGTTGAGCTTCCGTGGGGTTGTTGAATAACCTCATGCCCATTGATTGATTTAATTACGAGTCCAAAGATTATTATTGCATTCGACTACTGACTGAATGTTCAGATGATGATATACTATTTAAAAAAGTTACATTTGGTTATTTGTTTAGACCTGTTTTGGACTAAAAGCTTAGACGACCTATTTTTAAAAATATATTTATTACATTAACATAAAATTAAAAATTAATTGACGAGGTCAAATAAAAAAAATATACTATGAGAAATAAAAATCACTTTTATAAATATACTATATTTCTTATATTTATTTCTTATATATATTTATAAATATACCATTATACTTTGTACTCCCTTTCTTTTAACTCGTAGCGTCTGCTTGCTTGATTGTCTGTCGAAAAAACTTTGGATCGATTTTTAACCCTTTTCCCGTGATCCAATACAGCTAAAACTTTGCAGGCAGACTCGTGGCGACGATAAAAATGATCTAACAAATTTTCGTTTAACATTTTTTAATAATTATAGTATAATTTTTGATTTTTCTACTCCTACTAATTTTTATTACTCCCTTTCGAAGAGTCGCCCGACTCGAGCTCGACGCGTGGAGAGGCGCGAAACCTATTTCAACTAGTAAATGAGAAAGGGAGTATAATAAAAACTTTGTTTTTATGGGTTAGTTTTTTTTCTTTTGTTTTCACTATATTGTAAGCTGTTTTGCTTGCTTTTATACCCCACATATTATGTATGATCCATTGAGGATCTTTGCCTTCTCACGAACTGACGTGTGTCGTTACAATAACCGGTCTATTCTCATTGGTTTACGCCGAAATGCGAGCGGGCGGTAACAAAGAAGCTTGGAAGAAGGAAGACTTATACTGGATGCAAAGATACTGAAGTTGACGACGAATCAATTATTATTTGAGATTAAACACATTAATTTAATATAATTAATTTCTAATAGAAATATGTCTACCGAGGCAAAACTAGCAATACATAATGGAGTTCTGGTACCGACATTAATGTGTGGAAGTGAAGCCTGGAGCTGGCAGAAGAGGAACGAAAGTAGTTTGAATGCAGTGGAGATGAGATCCCGTATGTGTGGCAAATCCATGTATGATAGAGTAAAGAATGAAGATATTAGGAATGAACGTAAAGCTGATCGTAGCATAGTACAGTTGCCGGCAAACTTCTTGAAATTCTTTGACGTGGTGGGGGAATGCGCAGAAGACGAAATTTGGGTCTCTTTGGTGGAAAGGTAAATGCGCAAACTTCCCCCCACTACGCCGTAGAATTTCAAGATGTTTGCCGGCTACTGTACATAGAATAAAAATAGGATCGCTCAGGTTGTTTGGGCATGTTGAGCAAATGAATGAGGAAAGAATGGTAAGAAAAATGGTATTGACGGCGCCAGAAAGAGAGGGCGACCACGGGAGACGTGGCATGATCAAATTAACCAGATACTGGAAGATGGTCCTGTTAGAAGCCTCAACAACCGTCGAGCTTGCATGCGAAGATGTACGAATGTAGATGAAGCGAAAGTTGTATGTCAGGACAGAAGAGTGTGGCGATCTATTCTATCTGCCTAACCCCACGCGTGATGGTAGGTTAGTTATTTAGTTACGTAAATTTTCTCACGCGGGAATCGAACACGGGCAAATTTACATAACGCTCGTGCACCGCGACCAAGAGAGTCAAGATAAACATCTTCCAATCCCCACACCCCGAGTCCTTTTGCGCCACGCTCAAGCAAACAACTTTACGTAAGCTGACCTTATGTTGGGTAAGGCGGCATTTTGTGGAGTCGCACCGTGAGTGCTTACTTTGTATTGGTACACGTGTACTCCGTACGCTTCGGAATGCGCTGGTACGGGGACCTTAGAGTATATACAATCCATAGAGGGATAACTAAACATTTTACCAAACCCGTACGCGTGGTAACATAAAGCTTACTCAGTTTTAACAATATAGTGACACATAAGACAAAAAGGGACAAAAAAGATCACCCGGTCGAGTACGTCTTTAATTGCTTTGTAAGGGTTCTCTTTGCCCGAGTTTCAAAACTCGGGCAGAGAACGACAGAGCTGACAGATTTGTTATCCGTATTTTCGATAAATTATTGTGTGTTTACGTGCAAATATTACAAAAAATTGATATGCCTTCTTGTGCAATGAAGGGGTGTTCCAATAGGACTGGAAACGGGAAGAAACATATCAGTTATCACAGGTATTTTATCCAAAATATGAAAATTTTACATATATACGTTTTATTTCATAATTTTAACAACAAACCAACTGCAAACATTTACTTTTGTTTAAAAAATCCTAGAACGTTTATTTTTGATTGATTGTATTACACAAATAATTCGGAGAATGCTATTTTGAAGATGTTTTTGATGACTTAAATCAAAATATGTCTATGAATGTTTAACCAATACGAACTGTAAAATTATTTACTTAGATAGCCGACATTTTAAAATATATCCGTCTCTTTTTTCTCCTTTAAAAATTCTGAATTTTTAGGAGTAAGAATGAGAAGGCACTACATTGTATGGATCTAACTAAGCTCAATGTGGTATTTTTATGACAAAGCATATTGGACCGACAGGGCTGTGCTTAAAATTTTAGAATACAAATTATTTATTATTTATTATTTAAAGTATTCGGATTGGGATATCATTTTTGTAGGTTCCCAAAAAATGAAGTAAAAAAAAGTGAATGGATCCATGCTGTGGGAAGGATTAATTGGAATCCCGAAAATCACAGTTGTGTTTGCTCAGATCACTTCTTGAATGTACATTTTGACAGAAGGAAAGAAAACAAATTAGTTCGAATAAAAAAATTTGCCGTTCCTACGAATTATTCAAGAGCAGAACTGGCTTTTGATAGAGTAAGTACCTATAGTGTTCATTCTTTATTCGTTTTTCGTTACATAAAAAATTTCTTAAATCGCCAATTTATACGGTGTGCATTCTGAAACTCCTAGTATATAAAGTAGTATATTTTCATCCGGTATAAATATACATTGCCTTATAAAATACATCTGAAAAAAAACGTAATTAATTGCAAAATGTTTTTATTTCTTTGTTATAAAGATATAAGAAATAAGAAAAACATAAAAAAACTAAAAATTTTCGATTTATGGGTTATTATAGCATACGTAGGAGCCATCGATATTATGTTTTACCTAAAATCGTTAGGTATATTAATTTTTCATAAACTTTAAATTTAATCGATATTATTACATTCAGTCTACAAATTCGACAGTAAACATGGGAGAGTTGCTTAAAGTGATCCCTTCATGTAATGCAGTCGTTGGCAATGTATGTTTTGATAGTACGTTTTACCTAAAATCGTTGTATTAATTTTTTGAAAACTTTAAATTTAATCGATATTATTACTTTCAGTCTACAAATTCGACAGAAAACATGGGAGAGTTGCTAGAAGTGATCCCTTCATGTAATGAAGTCGTTGGCCATGTATGTATAGATAGTATGATTTACCTAAAATCGTAGTATTGAGTTTTTGAAAGCTTTAAATTTAATCGATATTATTACTTTCAGTCTACTAATTCGACAGTAAACATGGGAGAGTTGCTAGAAGTGATCCCTTCATGTAATGAAGTCGTTTGCCATGTATGTATAAATAGTACGTTTTACCTAAAATGTTGTATTAATTTTTTGAAAACTTTAAATTTAATCGATATTATTACTTTCAGTCTACAAATTCGACAGTAAACATGGGAGAGTTGCTAGAAGTGATCCCTTCATGTAATGAAGTCGTTGGCCATGTATGTATAAATAGTACGTTTTACCTAAAATGTTGTTTTAATTTTTTGAAAACTTTAAATTTAATCGATATTATTACTTTCAGTCTACAAATTCGACAGTAAACATGGGAGAGTTGCTAGAAGTGATCCCTTCATGTAATGAAGTCGTTGGCCATGTATGTATAAATAGTACGTTTTACCTAAAATGTTGTATTAATTTTTTGAAAACTTTAAATTTAATAGATATTATTACTTTCAGTCTACAAATTCGACAGTAAACATGGGAGAGTTGCTAGAAGTGATCCCTTCATGTAATGAAGTCGTTGGCCATGTATGTATAAATAGTACGTTTTACCTAAAATCGTTGTATTGATTTTTTGAAAGCTTTAAATTTAATCGATATTATTACTTTCAGTCTACAAATTCGACAGAAAACATGGGAGAGTTGCTAGAAGTGATCCCTTCATGTAATGAAGTCGTTGGCCATGTATGTATAAATAGTACGTTTTACCTAAAATCGTTGTATTGATTTTTTGAAAGCTTTAAATTTAATCGATATTATTACTTTCAGTCTACAAATTCGACAGTAAACATGGGAGAGTTGCTAGAAGTGATCCCTTCATGTAATGAAGTCGTTGGCTATGTATGTATAAATAGTACGTTTTATCTAAAATCGTTGTATTGATTTTTTGAAAGCTTTAAATTTAATCGATATTATTACTTTCAGTCTACAAATTCGACAGAAAACATGGGAGAGTTGCTAGAAGTGATCCCTTCATGTAATGAAATCGTTGGCCATGTATGTATAGATAGTATGATTTACCTAAAATCGTTGTATTGAGTTTTTGAAAGCTTTAAATTTAATCGATATTATTACTTTCAGTCTACTAATTCGACAGTAAACATGGGAGAGTTGCTAGAAGTGATCCCTCCATGTAATGAAGTCGTTGGCCATGTATGTATAAATAGTACGTTTTACCTAAAATGTTGTATTGATTTTTTGAAAGCTTTAAATTTAATCGATATTATTACTTTCAGTCTACAAATTCGACAGTAAACATGGGAGAGTTGCTAGAAGTGATCCCTTCATGTAATGAAGTCGTTGGCCATGTAAGTATAGATATTACGTTTTACCTAAAATAGTTTTTTAGTTCTTTATTTAAGTGTAATATATGTTTCCGTTCACTTTTATGAATTATTTGAAATGCATAATATATAATGGATTTTGTTTAATTTCAGGTAGTGTTCAATACTCACAACAGTGTAACAGCACCAGACGTCGATACTCCTAGAAAATTAGCTTTAAAAAAACAATTGTTTCAGAGAAATGAAAGTATTGTTAAATTGCAGAGAAAAGTTGCAACATTGCAACAGTCAAATCGTCGACAGTTGAAAAAAATTGCTAATTTAACAAATATTGTTCAGGAATTAAAAGAAATGGGCCATATTCAAAGTGAGGGTATTGAGATATCATCCTCAATGGATGGGCCCAACAGGGATTTTTTGAAAAGACAAATATCTAAGACTCAGAAGCTCCCTTTAACGAGGAAATACTCCCCAGAGCTGAGGAAATTTGCTATTACCTTGCATTTTTATTCGCCTAGAGCGTATAACTATGTGAGGGAAACTTTCAACACTTGCTTGCCTCATACCAAAACATTATCGAATTGGTACAAACAAGTTAACTGCGATCCCGGCTTCACTCAAGAGTCGTTTGATGCCCTCAAACTTAAAGTAGAGCACAGCGATCGTCCAATTCTTTGCTCACTTGTAATGGATGAAATGAGTATCCGTAAGAAGTTAGAAAGGATTGGACAAGTGGAAATGGGATATGTTAATTTTGGTGCAAATTTGGAAGGAGATGAAATACCCCTTGCTCGTGAGATACTTACCTTTATAGTCGTTTGTATTAACGGGTCATGGAAAATACCAGTTGGATATTTTCCTGTGGATGGCTTAACAGGGGAACAAAAGAGTATTTTGGTTACTCAATGTCTCTCTTTGCTAAAAGGGTGTGGAATTCGTACAATATCTTTGACGTTCGATGGCGCAGCTCCAAACGTAAGTATGGCAAAACAGTTGGGGTGTTCGTTTGAAGAGCATAATTTAAAACCATATTTTCTCTTTGAAAATGAAATTGTTGTGGTTTTTTTTGACCCATGTC